>PVIH01012928.1:20242-61127 GCA_004025045.1 Sigmodon hispidus | reverse complement strand
CCACCATCACCACCACCACTACCACCCACCACCATCAGCACCACCACCCATCACCACCCACCTGATGACTGGGTATTGTGTGCATTAAGTGCACGGGTCTTAAGATACACATCTCAAGGAATGCTTTGCAAATGTACTTGTCACCTGGGTCAAGAAATAGAACTTTCTGGACACCCTACTTGGTCTCTTCATTCCTTCATTCCAGCTGCTCCCCATCTGCCCTACAGGCCATTGTAGATGTAGACTATGGATAAAGACAATCTTTATCAATTTTCTCATTCATAGCTGTGATTGTGTGTCATATCTCCTGACAACCAAGGTGCTCAAAATACTCTCCTATGGAGAAAGCTGCACAGACGTAGCAGAATCCCAATGTACAATCCGACTCACAGTGGATTTTCACAGCTCTCAAAAGCCCACTGTGGCCTTTAGGAAGTACCGGGGAATTAGAAGATGGAAATGTTAATTACCCTGGTTTTGAGCACACCAAAGTTTATTAACGAGCACTTATTCTGTATTAACACCATTGTTGAGTTTAAGCCAGTGGAAAGGCCAATTACCTCTGATCATTATACTTTGGGAAAGAGGAGGTGTCTGATAGATTATGATGGCTGCCATGGAAACAGGTGTTTATGTTGCCTCAGCTGATTTGAGGAGTGGACTTGAGAAGCTGTGAGGTGGTTTCAAGTAGGCCAAGGTAGCCGGTCACCTGTCTCAAGCAGCTTTCACACAGGCCAAAGTCAAGGGTAGATTTGTCTGAATAAGGCCCCAGGGAGAGAGGATCTGCATGTTCCCTTCATCCCCAGACCAATCCGCCCTCTCCTGCTGCGGCTGTGCCTCTGTTCCAGCAGGCCAGTCCCAAGACAGTTCTGTGAGCCTTCTGTGAACCAGGCTCTGTGCAGAGCCCTTAAGGTTGCTGGAAGAACATAACAGGGACTCTAGGAGCATCAGAGAGCTCAGTGATGCAAGAGAGTCCATCCAGACAAAGTGAGGTCTGTCAGGGTATCTGGGGGAGGCTCGGGCCCCTGCTACAAGAGGGAGAAGAGTACAAAGGTGATATCAGTCATGGATGCTCTCTCATCTGCTCACATGCTAGACAGCTTGTTTATGGGAATTCTGTTCTTCATAGCAGGATTTCAATTCCCCTTTGTGGGAATGGCCTTTATCCCTGTGAAGGGCTCCCTGCCACTCACTCCTTGTGCCCTCTGATGGGTGTATCAAGCTCATAGAGAAGGATCTGGGTTCCGAGGGGAGCTACCAGTGGCCAAGGTCACTTGGCTGCCAAGTTTCCCCAAGGCCATTGCCTTTCCCCATGTTACCCTTCTCCTGCCAGATCAGAGATGTCCTAGAGGAAGAGATAGAGAACAAGTCCCCCATCACTGTGAGGCCCCAGGAGCCTTAGAAGCAAAGTGGGCCAGTGTTTACAGTGGCCCCTAGGACCTTCCCAGTAAACCTTGACTGCCAGGATTAGCAGTTTCTATCTGTACCTTTGAAGCCCTGCTTAGACTCTTGGAAGACTCAAAGGTTAAGAAGGGGATGCTTGGAGTTCCCTAGAGTTACTGAAGTGACCTGTAGCTTTGTCAGACAGAATTAAAGTAGTGAAGAAAATCTCATAAAGAAAAAGGATCTGCTCTGTCCCCCAAAGAAGACAGTCTGGTCAGTGATTGGATGATGGCCCACAGCTCTGGCCTGTGTTGAGGCAGCTCATTACCAGGGAAACTTTGTGAGATAGTAACCTTCCTAAAAGTCCCCAGCATCTCTCAGCTGTACCACCAAACTGTCACCCAAGGCTTTGACAAACAATAGATAAATACCTGAAGGCAGTTTCTCACAAGCCACTCACAAAGGGGAAAGAAGCAGCTTGGCAGAGAAGAAGTGAGCATTGTCTCAGCCAGGTTTTCAAAGTTACCTCTATAGAGGGACAAAGGGACCTCACAGCCCCTAGTGTGACCTGGCCCCCCTCTCTCAGCTACTCCAGCCCCATATGCATTTCTGGAGTCTAATCTTTTTTTTTTTTTGTATGTGTGTTATGTGGGGCATGTGGTGCAAATGCACATGTTATAGCTGTGCACAGCCATGCATGTCCCAATGACATAGGAAGACACCAAGTGCCCTTCTCTACTACTCTCTGATTTCTCTGAGAGAATCTCTCACTGAATCTAGAGCAAGTCTAAGTGACAAGCCCAAGAAACCTTCCATCTTTGCCTGGGTTTACAGAGGTGCTTGTAACTGTCCAGTCTTTTGGGGGATTTGAACTCAGGCCCTTATGCTTGAGCAGCAGGTGCTCTTATCAGCTGAGCCCTGAGTCCCCAGCCCTGAGATCTAAACTGAGAGAATATCATACAAACCCAAATTCAAGGATACACACTCAATAAACCATAAACAAAGTCTCCTATATTGTCTAAAGAACTGTCAGTGTCGTGAAGGTCAAAGAAGACTGTGGACTCTTCTAGACAAGAGGAGACCAAAGAAACCCAACAAATAAAGGGGACATGTGGCCCTGGGTGGAAGAGGACCATTTCAGAGTCCCCCAAAGGAATCAACAACGCCAGGATGTAGGCGCAGATGAGAAGAAAGCATTGGGAATCCGGGTCTAGGGGCATGCAGTCTGTCCCACGGTTGGAGAGTGAGGCCACTTGGACATGTCTGCCCAGTCACAGCAAATGCCCCCTCTGCCCCGTGACCTCAGCTCCTAAAGTCAGTTCTACACATGCCAACAGAAGGCAAACTGACCACAGCTTTGCTCACATCCCTGCAAAGTTTAAAGCTTGATAGAAATTAATCTAAGATCCAGAGGGCATAACCACCGCCTAGAAGGGGATAAATGGAGTGGGCACCCAGATGTGACCAATATTCACTTTTCTCCATCCTTATGGGGTGTGGATAATCTGGAAAACTTTCAGCTTGCTCATCTGTGCATATTTTAATCACATATTACTCTTAAGTCAAGTGTGTGTGTGCGTGCTTGCGTGTGTGTGTGTGTGTGTGTGTGTGTGTGTGTGTGTGTGTGTGTGTGTGTGTGTGTAAACTAGAGGTTGACCTTGGGTGTCTTCCTCTCCTGCTTCATTCAATGAGGCATAAACATGGCACCAGCATCAACCTCCTGATAGCCTGAAGAGGGAGACTCTCCCCAACAGCCCCATGTGGGAAGCCCTCCCCTTGTAGGCAGCCATAGTGAGAGTCAGAGAAGGGTCCCTTAGAGACAAGAAAGAGACAATTGTGACGGGCAAGTGCCCAGAACAGCAGAAGCTTGTGGCCAAAGGAAGGAGAAGCCTCCAGGAAGATGGGGAAGCTGTCCTTGTCCCAGATGCAGGTGGGCATGGGTGGCTTTGGCCCTCCTCTATTGGAAATGCTCCTCTTTCCTCTTGATTTATGCTCTCAGAGCCCCTGGTGATGATCCACCAGCTCTGCTTCCCTGCTCGACTTTCCTAGTTCTTTCTCTAGCCATCCCCTCACCAGATGCTAGCATTTCTCTCTCAGGATCCTTCTTCTGAGACTCCCAACCCAGGATGTTCCACGCTTCTTCTCACCCTATCCAAAGATGTTTTATAGCAGTGTTTGACTCTGCTGGAAGAGACAGAGCCTGTAGGGCAGAGGTCAATCAGCTTTGACCTTAATAACCACTGCTGGCCAGTGGGGGGCCTCCTGAGAGGTGACTATTCGTGCTGAAGTAAGTGAGACCACTCATGAGAAGAGCTGAGGACAAGGGTGCTTTTTAGTAAACACCTGTGTGGAGGCAGGTCTTGCTCAGTCTCCACATTGGTTTCTGAGGCAGAATCTCTCACTGAGTCTAGAACTTACAGATCTGGCTAGCCCGGCTGACCAGCATACCCTAGGGGACCTTGTCTCTGCTTCGGGTTTACAGATGTATGCTGCATCCCTGACTTTTGACATGGATGCTAGGAAACCAAACTCAGGCCCTCAGGTTTACACACTAAGAACTGAGCCGTCTCCCCAGCCTCACTGGTAGACTTGACCCACTGAGCAGCACTCCCCCAGTTCTTACCAGGTAAATGCTACCTTTAGACAAGGAAATGGCTCAGAGAGGGCAAGGAACTCACTCAAGACCACACAGCCAGCAACTCAAACAACTGGGATTTGCATTGTCCGACTGTCTTGTACCCGTTCCACCCATTTCTTAATAAACACCCTCATTATTAAGTGATGACTCACTACAGCAATGGCTCCTAATTAAGTTTGGGACTCGGAAAAGCATTTGGACAGTGCTCGGAGGAGGCTGGCGTGGCAGAATTACTTCCATACCAAGCTTTCTTCCCCAGCCAGGGAGCGGCTGGGTTTCTCTTTTTGCATTCCTTGCTGTTCCCAGGGAGCAGATGACCACTTTCCGCCTTCCCCTTGACACCCTTCCTCCCCAGGCTGCCTCAGACCCTGTGTACAACAGGGGCAGAGAAACCACTAGAATTGCCAACTGAGAATCTATCAATAATCAATCCCCACTTCCCCAAGCCATGACTATGGGGGGCAGTCATTGACCCGAGGTGACACAGGGAAGCCTTAGGCGCCAGCCCTCAAAGACAATGACAGTTCCAGGGAAAGTGCTTAGTTTTGCACCAGAGGTCAGAGAATGCAACTGTTTCTAAGTTTCAGGTTAAACCATCATGCAAAGGAAGCCATGGCTGGTTTCTTTCTCCAAGAAGAGCTGGTCTGGAGGAAGCTAGTTTGGAAATCCAGCTTCAAGCTGTCTGACTGTAGCCTGGAGGCCATGCCTGTTGATGACCCATGGCTGGGATGGGTAATGGGCATCTCCTTTCAAACCATCTGTGAGGGAATCTACAGGGCCTCTCCTTCCTTGTCTACCAGCTCAGAGGCACTCTGGTAAATAAGGTTTTGAAAGTCCTGACAGAACTGTATTAGTTTCCATCACTATAACAACATACTGAAGTAACAGACTTTGTGAGAGAGGAGAGCTTGCGATTCAGGGTTTTCTGTTTCTAGCCCATTACTGGCTGACCCACTTCCTTCAGGCCTCCAGAAGGACATAAAATGGCAATGGCTGGCAGCGTAAGGCAGACAAAAATTGCTTACTTGGTCTTGAGGAAGAGGAAGGAACTGGGATCCCACAACCCAAGACAATACCCCTAAGACTTCAGTGCCTGTCATAAGAGTTTCCTTGCCTGCTGACAGCCACACTCTGAGACCTGGCCTTCCACACAAGGGCATTTTGGGGACGTTCAATATCCGAACTTGAGCAAGGATGTAAGAGTAGGGTGATTTGGGCATGTGGCCTCCAACAAGCTACACAAGCTCCCCGAGGCTCAACTTACTACTCTATAAATGGAGCTTATGGAGAAGATGTAGCAGGCTGAGGGGGTTGATCCTCCCCTTCCCTAAAAGACAGACAACTGCGAATGTAGGTATACGGACTTCAGCCGCCATCTCTCATTCTGACCCCAGGTGCCACAGAAGGAGAGCCTGGGAATGGCCTGTGACAGGATGGCTGTGGCCCTTTTCCTGGCAGATGAGAACTCATTCTGGCACCTGTGGGCCCAGCTCACATGGTCAGAGCACAGCGCTCGCTCACCAGCCCTGGTTTCCTTTCCATCTCCTCTCTTCCCGCACACTGCTCACCCACACCAGCCCTTCTAGATCATTCCTCAGGGCCTTTGTGCCACTGTTCCCTCTGCCTTTCTCCCAGGTTGTCATGGGGCTGGCTCCCTTGCTGATCCCATGAAGATGGTGACCCTTTTGCTTGGAGGATTAGGCTCTACAACAGTGTCCACAGACTGCAAGGTGGGTGAGCGCAGGTGGGTGTTGGTGATGAGCTTTGAGAGGAGCGAATCGCAGTTTAGCGGCCGGCTGACAGATGAATGGACAGACTGGACAGCACTGGGTTTGGAGTCCATGGTCCCTGCCTTTGTTCCAGTCTTCCCACTCATGACCTTGGCCGAGCTACTTGTGTTCTCTGACTCACTCTCTACACATCTGCTCAACACAGAACAAATTCTACCTCATAGGGCTTCTGTAAAGGACAAGTGATAACAAGAGCCTTCCCCTTGCTTGCTCACCGGATGTTCTCTGGGGCATTAGAAGAGCTTTCCTCATGATGGTCCCAGCATTCTGTAATTCTCATCAATTTTGTTCCCACTGTGGAGCAACTGTAAGGTCAAGAAATTGATGGGACGATGTTCTTGAATCTCCTCCAGCTTTCTTGAGATGAAGAAGCTAATGCCAAAGGGAAGACTGTAACCCAGCTGTCCACATGTCAGCAGCTTCATAGGATTGCAAAGCAATGGCCTCTGTGGCCACTGGGGACAGCAGAGGAAATTACAATTGGCGATGCTACTGAGGCAGCCACAGTGCCACTCAGGCTCAATCTTAGGGCTTACAGCCCTTCCTGTGATTGCTCGGTCCTTCTTCTGGCTCCAGGGTCAGGCTTTCTATCTCCATCAATCTCAGAAAGGCAAAGGAAAACCATGGAGTGGAGGGCATGCAGCCAGGGAACATCACAAAGAGCATGCCTCAGACTCTGTCTACAGTGGGAACCAGATGACTGGAGAGAGACTGTGGCAGGGAAAGAGGCTGGCAATCCAGAGATTCATATGATAATTGATCTGAGAAAAGATGGAAGCCGCAGAACAGACTAGTGGAGAGAGGGACCACTTCCCAGCAGGGAGGGCTGACTAGGACCCAGATGAGCCTGTATGGAGAGTAGGGCTTCAGGAATCAGAAACCTGGGGCCTTGTCCTAGCTCTGTCCCTGACATAGGCAAGTGGCTTTCTCTCTCAGAGAAACGCAAGTAATAATGTATCCATCACTTAAGGATGTTGTGACAAGTGAACTATCCTGGGAAGTCAGCTGCCATGCTGGGAAAACATGCAAATGACCCCAGGAAGAGGCCTGTGTAGAGAACCACTGGGATCCACACACCATGTCCCCAGCTCTTAAGGCCATACCCTGAAGGAATGCTAACCTAGCAACTACAGAGGAACAGGCAAGAAAAGCCCAGTGCTTTTTGTGCCACAAGCCAGGAGCATGTTCAAGCCCTAGGAACACTCCTGGGATGAATGTGGTCTGGAGAATTTCCCGGAGATGAACTTGACCTGAATCTAGAAGAGTAGCTGTAACTCAGACAAGCCGTAATGAAAAGAAAGCTTTCTTTAAGCCACAGAAAACAGCATTAAGCAAACATGGAAGGGTAGACCCAGTCCAGGCTCTCTGAATACCTGGCAAGAAGTTTGGACATCATCCTGGTGACCAAGGCTTCTCAGAGTGAGTTAAAGAGACTTCATGGACGTGCTCTGGGGACAGAGACTGTGCTGTCCATAAAATTTGGTGGCTCAGAGATAACAAGAAGGCTCTGTCAACCCAGAATCAAGCAAATTGCTAAAATGGGTGACAGACCCCAGCTCCAAAGGGTGCCTGGATACAACAAAGGGCATCCTCCAGAGGAAGCCCAACCAAGGTGGGGTACTGGGATTACCCACTATTTCCCATAACTCACTGGCTGAGGGCTGCTTGTAATATAAATTGTCAGCCCAAAGCTGAGGCCGTGGCAGGCTCGCAGGAGAGTCACGGGTGTTTACAGAAGGCTATGGAAAGGTAAATACTGAGGGGAACAAGACATGGTAGTTACATTGTGTGTCGTGAGAGACAGACTGGAGACAGAGGCTACAGAGCATGGCACAGGAGGAAAGCCCTGGTCCACATACTCAGTGGGCAAGAAGTCAGGCTGCTCTTGGAATCAGCCAGGTGGGAAAGGCCAAAGCCCTGGGCCCAGGCCACCCAAGACCTCAGTGGAGCTGTCCAGCTGAGTACATGAAATGTAGAGGCATGTCTGCAGTGGTGTCACTGAACCCTCAACTATAGGTGGACCAGTCCTCAGCAAATCTTATTTAGTGAATGAAGGAATGGATGAATGACATACTGTAAGCCCCACTCAGCTCAGTCCAGGTACTATTTCTATGGGCTTCTAATTATATCTCCTCTGGATGCCCATGACATTCTCACAGCCCTGGACTCTAGATCTTGACTGAATTTACAAAAATCCCTTCTTTCCTAATATACCTCTCTACCAGCCTGTGAATACATAGACATCATCTTCAACTTCTGCCAATCCCTGCTGCAGTGAATGCTGGGTAATGAGTGGATGAACCATCCACCAGCTGCTCACACCAATGAATGTGTGACAGATCTTGGGGCCAGTGTCCATCCTACAGCTCACAAGATCAATCCTTTTGTCCTTGCAATCTAAACATTGCATGTACATGTAATATGAAGTTTCTGACCCAGACTAGTCTCAAGATCTGGACCAGCTGTCTCAAATAGACTGCCCACAGCTGCCTGGTCCCAAATAATCACACAGAAGCCTACATGCTGATTGGCCTATGTCTCAGTCATATAACTTGCTAATTCTTACTCTTACACTAAACCATGATTAGCCAAGTGGCTTGGTACCTTTCCTCAGACAGCATTCTGGCCTCCTTTTCTGTGTCTGCTGGCATCCCTGTTCTGATTCTTTCTCTTCCCAGAGTTTTCTTAGTCTGGTAGCCCTGCCTACACTTCCTGTCTGACTTCCGGCCAATCATGTGCCATGGGCCACATTTATTAGCAAATTAATTTTCACAGCCTAATTTCTACCTCCATTTTAGAGATGAGGAAACTGAGGCTCCACATGGATCAGTGGTTGGCCTAAGGTCATATTAATAGGTGGCCAGCCCATGACTTGACTCTGGCTTTTGGGGCTCATCACACTCTCCTGTTACTCCCCAGCATTGTCTGTAGGGAATGACAAAGGCAGATGTTGTTGTTGGCATTTGCTCAGCCCTTCAAGGCTACCCTGTAGTCCTTGGGCAGGTGTTAGTGACCACAGAGTGCAGGACACACAGTAGCTCATGGGCTTTGCTCTCATCAGCTCTTTCCAGAGTCGGGACACGAAGGTTTTTCTCCTCATCTTCGTGGGCTCAGCTTCCACACCTCTCTCTTTCCATCCTTCACTACTTCAGTGCAGACTGACAGCCACATTCAGCCCCCACACTCCTGTCCCCCACCCACCACAGACCTACTGTCCCCTCTTGATGGAAGGCTTTTTGGTTCTTCTCTCAACTACCAAGGGATCAACTTGACTGTGAACATATTTTGGAAAATTTTTTCCCTGTCGTTTTTCCATTTTGCCCTTTGTTTGAAAGAGTGTCACAACTTCCAACAGCAGAGAAAAGAAATATGCTCTCCCTGGCTGACCAAGGCTGGATGCAAAACCAGAAATGACTTATCCAATAATCAAAACTGAAAACCGCCCAGACAATAGCACTCGTCATCACTCCAGCATCAGAAGACTTGAAACTTTGGGCTCTTCTCCCTGGGGCATGCCTAGGAATTGCAAATACAAGAGGTAAGGAAGGGCCTTACTCCTGTGGTGCATTGGGAATCTTGCCCTGACATCTGGACCTTTCCCAAGGAATGCTCAATCTTCTGGCTCACTGTTTCCTGGACAGATGAACTGACCCTGGGAGAATATGAATGGTAGTTGAGGTGGACATCTAAGTTAGATGCTTAAGACAGTGGCCAGAGTTGGGGCTCAACATGGAGCCAAGATCCCTCTGAGCCAATATGGGGTCAGTATTCAATTCCGTCTGTCTCAAGGACTAGGGATCAGTCTACCTCAAATATCAAAGCCTAGTTGGGACTGGAATCAAGGGCTGATACAAAACAATTTTTCTCTGTTCTGAGTTCTATTAATATTGAGATTTTTTTTTACCTTGGTCTCAGTCTATAATTAATAATGTGATCAGAGAACTTCCTTGTATGATGTTCATTGCACCAATGTGATGTTTAATTTTGCTTGTCATCTTGATAGACCTGGGAAAACAGAACCTCAGTTGAGGAATTGCTACTATGAAATTGTATATGTGAGCATGTCTGTAGAGCCTCTTCTGATTGTTAATTGATGTAAGAAAACCCTGCCCACTGTGGGCTGGTGAACCATCCCTAGACAGAGATGCCTGTGCTGTGTAAGAAACATAGTCAAAGGTGAACCTAGGGCAAAGCCAATAAGCAATGTTCCTCTATGGTTTCCACTGAAGTTCTTGCCTTGACTACCCTGATGATTGGTTATAACCTGTAAGACTCAGTAAATTCTTTCCTCCTCCAAGTTGCTTTGGTCATGATGTTTATCACAGAAACAGAAAACAAACTAGAACATTCTGTCTAGGAACGAGTTCAAGTTTCAGTGTGTGACAAGGATTGGGATCTGTCCTGGGTCCCCCAAACTACCAAGATGGAGTGTGGCTCTTACTGTTCTGAGAACACGAGTCAGTTTGCCTGCCAGATGCCAGCTTGTCAGAACTCCTGTCCTGAAGCTCTCCATCCCTCAGCATCAGGCCGTATGAGGCAGCAGATGTCTGCAAGCTTTGCAAACCACAGACGTTCGTGTGAGCACTCTGGAGGAATGCTGGAATGTCACCCAGCTTCACCTAGTCCCCCACAGCTTCTCTTCCTCTTGCACCTGTGAAGCAGCAGCAGCGGAAGTGGCACAGTGTGACCTTGCACGGCCTTCTATGAATTTCACATATATTTAACTGATT
This sequence comes from Sigmodon hispidus, assembly GCA_004025045.1. NCBI lineage: Eukaryota > Metazoa > Chordata > Mammalia > Rodentia > Cricetidae > Sigmodon > Sigmodon hispidus. The sequence continues at coordinate 50,586 of PVIH01012928.1, read as the reverse complement.
TGATTCTCTCCTTCCATCCTGACATGGGTCCTGGGGATCAAACCAGGTCATCAGGCTCCCACAACAAAGGCTTTGCCCACGGAGCCATTTTCCTCTGCCCACTACTACAGTCTCAAGGACTGATGCTAGACTGCCTTCTGTGGAGAAACTGAGGCAGGGATCAATTGAGTAACTTATTTGACATGTTACTTCAATGGAAAAATTTCTGCTTCAATCAGAGAGTGTGGCTCCCAAGTGTACGCTGATTGTAGGAATTGAGAAAGGAGGCAGGAAGTGTGTCATGGAGCAGAGTGATCGTCATAAGTCAGCATAGAGTCCTAGAGGTGACCGAGGCCCCCTGCAGCCTCTTTGCCCCACAGGCCATGCCCCAGCAAACTCCATACTCACATAGGACACAGAGAGTTAAGAGAAGCCTGGAGTGGCAATGGGGTATCTCATCAAACTCCTTTGTTTATGGAAAGAAACTTGAAGCCAGCTGCTCAAAACCTGTATTTTGTGGGTAATTTTTTCAATTTATTTCATGGTATTAAAATAATAACAAGAGAATCTGTGGTGGATGGGGTCTGGGATTCCTTGGTGGTTAGCGCAGATGGGGCAGGCTAGCTTGAAGCTGTGAGCCTGCGTACTCCATAAGTACCCCTGGGAAAAGCTAGAAACAGAAGCATGAGCATGCAGGTTTCAGAGTTCTGACTGAAGAGGGGACTGTCAGGAAGCCCTGAGGAGGTGATGGGAGGTTCCATGTCTCTGTTTACAGATTTTGAGCAGGCGCAGATGAGGACCGTGTAAACCTATCTCACGATAAGTCATAGGTAGTTCAGGTGAGCTGGGAGGCTGGGAGCGACTAAAACCTTTCCCGAGAACTCCTTCCCTCCTGCCTTGGTCTAGAGCTGCCTTGGCGGATCCTGACTTCAAGGGGTGGGGTTAAGGTGGAGGTGGGGAGGCATACCTGTAATCCCAGCACTCAATCAGGAGGCAGAGTCAAGTGGATCTCTGTGGGTTTAAGGCCAGCCTGGCCTACAGAGCAAGTTCTAAGATAGCCAGGGCTACACAGAGAAACACCGTCTAGGAAAAAAAAAAAAAAAAAAAGAGTTGGGGTCAAATTTACATGGAAACTGACCCCCCTAAAACATAGCACAGGATAGGCACAAGACAGGAAATAGACTTGAAATAGGAAGGAAGTTGGCCCTGGAAAGTCAGCTGCACAGTCAGCACCATCTACAGTCTAGTTTGCAGTTCCCCATTTCTGCTGGCATTGGAGGGTAGGGGACAGTGGCTGGGAAACGCCTTGGGCCACCCTGTCCCTTGAGGGAGAGAGCTGGGGTTTGTCCATCATTGCTCATTTCTACTATATTATTGGGACTATTAGCAAGTTGCTTTTTCCAATTATTAATTTTTTCAGCTTCATAATTTCTATTTGGTTCCTTTTTTTCTTTGCCATGGTTTTCTGTGCTTTAATTTGTTTCGAGAGAATTCGTAATTTCCTACAAGGGCATTGTTTTGATGGCTGCTTGAAAATCCTCGTCAGACGATTGCAACATCTTAATTATCTTGATATTAGCATCAGTCCAGTGTACTTTCTCATTAAGGCTGTAGTCATCCTGATTCTCATTATAACAAATAATTCTCTATTCTATCGTGGACATTTGAGCTTTTATGTCAGGAAGCTTCAAGTCTTATTACATCCTTTCTTTTTGCATATTTATGTATTTGTTTACTTGCTCTTATGCTGGGGATCAAACTCAGGACATTAGGACGCATTAGACGAGTGCTCTATTACTGAGTTATAACTTCAGCCGTTATATCTCTTGATTTAACAGTCTCACTGAAGAAGTGGTGCACAAGGGTTCCTGTCGACCTTCAAGTGCTGAGTTACAATGACAGGGACACATCTTTAATCCCAGCACTTGGGAGGCAGAGGCAGATGAGTCTCTGTAAGTTCAAAGCCAGCCTGGTCTACGTAGCAAGTTCCAGGACACCATGCAAGTGTCCAGGTCAGTCTAAGTAAAGGTAAAGATATTTTGTGACTGGGGGTCCAAAGGGATAGAAAAGAAGGCATCCTTAAGGTCAAGGACAGAGAAATTGGAGGTTTGTGAGGGGATGGTGGACAGGGGAGTATAAGGTTTTGGGTCCCACAGAATGAACTACTGCTGGATTGATAAGCCAGAGATCTTGGACCAAGCAGTAGACTCTGCTGGGTTCTTTAACTGCTAGCATGGGCTGTTAAAAGTGGGAAGAGGTAGAATGTAAAAGATTCTTTCTTAAGAGATCAGAGATAAGAGGCTTTAGTCCCCTGAGGCTTGGAAGGAGAATGGGTATTGGGCCCAAGTTATATATATAGGTCAGGCTCTATAGTTGGATAGTAAGAGGCAGGTGATGTTTGGCTATAAAAGGGTTTGGGGTGTCCCACACCTGGGGATCTACTTGAGAGGCTGGTGAGGGAAAGGGGGCATCAGAATATGTGATTTGGAGGAGAAGGTGAGGGAGGTGGCTGTTGACCCTGGGGTCAAGGGGATAAAGGAGGGAGCAATAAATAGAGGCTCCCTGGGGCTACACAGTGAGACCCTCAAAATACCTAATTAATTAACCAGATAAACACAATGTTAGGGTAGCCATCAGAGCCTGCCGATTCCATTTCATGTGCTTTGCTCTTCTGGGGCTCTCTTCAAGACTAATGTTAAGCACTGGTACTTGAGTCAGATAGAGAGCGCATAAAGGGAACCTACAGGCCAGCAGCCTTTATGAAGAGCCATAGAGAAGTCCTTAACAACAGCCAGAAAGAGAGCGAAACAAACAGAAACATATGGGGCTTGTTCCACCATAGGAGGTAATGTATGATATCCACAGGTAAAAGAAAGTTAAATGGTTATGTCAGAATACACACAAAAATCCATTCATAATTTTAACAGCACCCTCCCCCCCCAAAAAAAAAACCCCAGCAACCAGAAGAATTTCCACAACTTGATGAAAAACATCCCCTGGTAATGTCATGCTCACTGCTGAGGGCTGGACGCCTTCCCACTCAGACTGAGGACAAGACAAGGGTGTCTGTTCTCATCAGTCCCTTCAACCCAGTGCTAGAAGTTTCCACCAGCTCAACAAGGCAGAAACAAGAAATAAAAGTTAAGTTCAGAAAGAAAGGAAAATGGTCCCTACTTGCAGGTCATATGATTGTCTGTGTAGATAAATAAATAACCAAAAATAAAAACCTTATATATGCAGAATACACATACACATATAGGTGCGTGTTAATTCTATGAGTACATACATGCACTCAGAACTAATAAGCAAATTTGGAAAAGTGACAAGATCTAAGAGCAATACACAAATTGTCTATATTTCTATATGTCAGTTATGAAGATGGAGGCAGCAAAATTAAAAATCCAATAGCATTCAAACTTGTTAGGGAGGGAAAGAAATGAAATAGATCTGAACCTGACAAAGCATGGGTATGAGTGCTATGCTAAGCTGATGAACCTCTGAGTTAAGAAACCAAAGGAGGTCCCAGTAGACAGACACACACCATGTTTGTGGATGAAATAATTTAGTGGCTTGAAGATATTTCTCTGACATTGATGGGCATATGTAATATGATCTGCAGTAATATTTATAGATATAAACAAATATATTCCAAAGTGTATATAGAGATACAAAAAATGTAGAATAGCTAAAATAATTTTGAAAAAAGATTAAGAGGGATGGGACTAACTGACCTCAAGACCTACTATATAGCCACAATAATTGAGACAATGTAGTATTTTGTGTGTGCATTTACACACGTGGCGTCTATGCTTTGCATATAGAGGCCAGTGGTCAGTGTTGGATGTTTTCTGTTTCTATCTTATTTTTTATGACTGTCTCTTTCTGAACCCCAAGTTTCCTGATTGGGCTGGATCCCCAGGGAACTGCCTGACTCTGCTGCCTCAGTACAGCAACTAGAGCCTGCTGAGTCCAGCTTTATACATAGGTGCTGGGCATCTGAACCCAGGCCCACATGCTTATATGGCAAGCACATTATTGATTTATCCATCTCCTAACCACCCCCCAAATGTAGTGTTGATACAGGCGAAAAGATATACAGTCCACAGAGTAGGGTAAAAAAATCCCAAAATAAATCCATATAAATACGTGCAGCTAATTTTTAATAAGAGAGTTAAGACAGTTCAATGGAGGCCGAGTACTAATACTAATGGCAGTAGTAACACCAGGCCATATGGAGCAACTGAATATTCACAAGCAGAAGATGAACCTTGACCTAGACCCCACACTTTTCACAATAACAAACCCCAAATGGATCATGGACTCAAAGACATACCATTTTTAGGAAATCATAGAAGAAAGTCTTTGACACCTAATACTAGAAAATGTTCTTGGACTTGAAACTTAAAGTGTGACAGCTAATCCTGGTTGACAACTAGGCACATCTGAGGAAAGGGAAACTCAGTGGGGAAACGCCTCCATCAGACAGGCCTGTTGGCATGTACATAGGACATTTTCTTACTCGCCAATTGATGTAGGAGAGCCTAGTCCACTATGGGCGATACCATCCCTATGCTGTATAAGAAAGCTAGTAGACCAGGCCAGTAAGGGGTTCTGCTTCAGGCTCCTGCCTTGAGCTCCTGCTCTGCCTCCTCTCAATGGTGGGCTGTAACCTGTAAGCTGAAATAAATCCTTTCTTCCTTGGCTTGCTTTTGGTCATGGTGTTTGTCACAGCAACAGGAAAGCAAGATAGAGCATAAAGCATAATTTATAAAAAGGAAAATATGATACAGTGAACCCCACTGAAGTTAAATATATTTTCTCTGTGAGAGAGCCTGGTGAGGAGATGAAAAGACAAATTACAGAGGAGGAGAAAACATTGGAAAATCACAATATCCAACCCAGCACTTTTTATCTAGTACATAAGAAAAAGAAACCAACCAGACGGCTTTATTCATAATAAGCAAAATTTGAAAATACAAATGTATTTTAATGGAGTAAACTGCTGGGTGACTACATTCGATGCCCACCACCATGGAAGGCCACTCAGGCATAAAAAGCAGCCGACCATGGTGTATGAGTAAAATGGGTTGACTCTCAGGGAAATTATGCTGAGTGCAGAAAACCGGTCTCAAACTGTACACACTTCACAATCCCATTACATAATATTTGTGTAACAACGTAATTACAGAGATGGAGAACAGATGAGCGGTTGCTAGGGATTAGTACCGAGGAGGAGAGGAAGGGCAGAGCCATGAGGGTACCATGTGGGAGTCCTGTGGTGGTGGCTCTGTCAGGAATCTTGACTGTGGTGATGCCAAAACCAAGCTCCATGCAGTGAGATAACACAGCACTCTGGAAACAGTGCAGTCTCTGGCAAACCTGGGCTGCTCATCTGAGCAGGAGCCATCGGGTGGCTCTGGGGAGCTTTGTGCTGGGCCTGATGGGAAGTCCAGGTGTCCTGGTTGCAGATATCCACCCACTCTTCCTGCCTACTGCTGCTGCTGGACTCCAGCTCCTGGAAGAGACTACATTTCTCAACTATCCTTGCAGGGAAGCAGAGTTCCAGTCAATAGGACGTAAATGAACAGCTCTGTCCTCTCCATATGCCCTTGCCCTTCTCAGGAAATTTGAAACCACTTAGAATAGTCCCCCCTTTTCTAAGACACAGACTTCCAAGAAGCCTAGTGCATGTCTGAAACAAAGCATACTATGTATATATATTATACATATCCAACCTATGAAAAAGTTCTGCATGTCTGAAACAAAGCATACTATGTATATATATTATACATATCCAACCTATGAAAAAGTTCAACTTACAAGTCAGCCATGGTACAAGATCAACAACACCAGCTAATAAAAAGAGGAAACAATTTAACAATATACTGTAATAAAAGTCAAATGAACATAATATTCCTCCCCCTCAAGATAGCTTATTTTATGTTTACCTTTCTATTTAAAGGAAGCACTTCCTGGCTTCTATTGGGCATATGTGAATCACTGGTGTCACTACTTGGGCCCATTAATGAATGACATAATGGTGACTTAAACCAAGCACTGCCTAGTCAGCTAAGTGATTAACAGGAAGGTGATACATACAGAGGAGACACGCTAGAAAATGCTATGATTCAAATACAGGACCAGATCAAACAGGAGTGTGCATTACGCCAAACAGGCCACAATCTCACACTTATGAAGACTGGTTTCTGTAATTGTCCATTTTATATTTGAAAACTTCTGTCAACTGACCTCATCTGAAACTGTGGAAAGAAAGCCATGACTGGGGACATGTTGCTGTGTGGAAGAGAGGGAGAGCCTGGGCCCTCCAGCCTGAGAGAATTTCTCTGGGATCATGTGCTGTTAGTCACTTCTCTTGACAATGTCCAGTAGTCCCTGAGAAATGCCCTCAGGCCCACAGCTTCTGGACAGACCCAGAAGCTCCAGCTTTGATGCACTTCCTGGGTAGCTGTGCTGGATCTGAGTGACAGACTGATGCCCATACAACCCCTAGAGATAGCACCAAACCCTATGAGCATCTAAGGAAAAAAAAATGATCTTGGGTTTAAGACTTACATCCTCAAACTCAAGATTCTGGAGGGCCCAGAGGGTCACTGAACTCACAAGATTAGAAAATTCTTGAGCTATTATTTACTTTTATTTTTTCTGTTACTGTGATAAGATACCATGACCAAGGCTACTTATAGAAGGAAGGGTTTATTTGGGGTTATGGTTCTAGAATTTTAGGGTCCACATGGTATAAACAGCACAGCAGACATGGTAGATGCCGCTGGAAGCTGAGAGCTGAGGGCTAACATCACAGGTCACAAACAGGAGGCAGAGACAGAAAAAGAACTGTAAATGGCTTGGCCTTTAAACCCCCAAAGCCAGCCCCAGATGATGTACTTCCCCCAACAAGGGCATACCTCTGAGACCACTCAAACAGCATCACCAATGGGGTACCAAGTATTCAAACATCTGGGCCTCTGGGAGAAATTTTCATTCAAACCATCACAAGGTCCCACAGTAAATCTTGGGATTAAGGAATGCTCAGCCATTCATTTATTTATCTCACCCATTCATACTTTTATTCATTTCAAAAATATTAAGTAATCATTTTATATACTGGGCACATGGAGAATACACAGGTAGTTGCTACCCTATGTGACTCACAAGCAAGCAAGCTGCTAGCATAAACAGGCCAGTGGTGCCTGGTAGGTACTGTGGAGAGCAAAGGAGAATGATGGGGAGTGAGTGTCCTGTACTTCTGCAGTGTTGGGAGAAGGCTTCTGAGGAGGTCATGCTGGAAACAAGTTCTGTAGAAACCTGGGGATTAATTTCACAGACAGAGACACAGCAAAAAGCCCTGTAAAGGACCTATATCTAATGAGTGGAAACTAAGGGAGGCATGGGTAGCTGGCAGACAAAGAGACAAATATCTGTGCTTAACAATGTGCTAAGGCATCTACAATAGAGAACTATGGATGCTCAGAAGAGATACTGGACTGAGATCAGGACTGGATCCTGAAGGAGTCACCGGAGAAGAGAAGTGGTATTCAGCCACCACTCTATGAAGAAGCCAGGGCAAGAAATGCTCAGGATGGAAGGAGAGACTAGATGTACTTCACATCTGTAATGTCAGCACTTGGGAATGGGAAGAAGACGGTCAGGAGTTCAAGGTTAACCTTAACTACATAGTGAGGTCCAGGCTAGCCTGAAATGTGTAAAGTACTGCCTTACAAAAACAAAAAACAAAAGCAGGAATATGAGACTTGAGAAACTGGCAAAATATGGAGAGAAGTTGGAGACTTGAGATGAAAGGGAGAAGACAGAAATGAGAGACATCAGAACCAGAGGACTCTAGCAGAGAACCACAGTGTTTACCTGCAGCTGGCCAGAGGCAGGCATAGGCAGGTGAGCTAGGGGTGAAGGAGTCAGCCAGCCAGCCTCAGGACCTCTTTCTATCAAGTCAGACTTGTAGCAAACAGGAAGCCTGATTGTCCTTTGGGCCTCCAAGACTCTCTCCGGTCCCTCTGTGATGAGACTGTGAGGTTCGAAGTGGCTGAAAGGCTAGTGACCTCCTATGCAGCTTTAGGCAAATCATTTGGTCTCCCTGAGCATCCCTTCCTTCCCCTTTGGAATGTGCAATTAGTCAAAATAGGAAGTTAATTGTTCTGAAGCATTTAGTTCACACCAAGTGTTTAGCAGAAGGCCAGGCTAATAGGTCTCAGACATCTCTATGGCAGCTTCACAGGAGGGGAGAGGGTACTGTTTTATTGGAGGAACAATCTGGCACTCAAACAGTTAAAAACTAACCCAATCATGGAGATAGGGCTGTAAGCAACACTCCACATCCCAGGCCCCTTTGTAAGATGTTGGACACTGGGTTGAAGAATAGGGGGTTCCTAAGGCTGCAGCAGAAACCGCTGTGGGTCCCGACCAGAAAGTATTCCGGGATATCTAGAAAGAAAAGAGTGGAGCGATGTGGTTCACACTCCCCATCCCTGAGAACCAAGAGATGGAGAGAGCCTGATACCAGAGAGCCAGGTGTGAATAGTGCTCCAGAGAGGGGCCTAGCTCTCTTGGCAAGCTTGGAGTGTTGGAGGCGAGGCAGTCAGGGGACAAACAGTTGGAACAGAAAAACAAGCCAGGGGGGTCCTGGAGGCAAGAGTCGGGGGGGGGGGGGATACCAGAAGAGGCAGAGGGAGGGGTGCTGCTGGAGGGTCTGAACGGGTGGGTGTGCAGTACTGCGTGGGCATGTGTATACCTGGAGTCGGCCTATGCACGTGCGCGGGGAGTGGTGTTGCGTGGGGTGGGCAGGACGGCCAGCATCCGCATGGGCCCCCCGAGGGTTAAGCGCCGCCCAGCCGCCGGCTCCTCCCCGCCCCGGCGGCGCGGCCACGCTGACGCCCTCACTCGACCCACCGCGCCCTAGGCGCACGGCGGGTCCCCGGTGGACTCAGCGACTAGTGGCCCGCGGATGCGCAACGCGTGCCACGAGCTGTCCCCGCACAGCGGCTGCCGGGCCGTCGGGGCGCCCGAGCGCCAGGAGCACCAGGCTGCCCAGATGCGGGCGCCACTCTGCCTGCTGCTGCTCGTCGCCCACGCGGTGGACATGCTCGCCCTGCACCGGAGGAAGAAGCAAGGTACAGATGTGGCCGGACTGTAGTGGGGTAGGCCTTGAGAGGCAGACTTATGATAGCCTGGCGGGCATTTGTCTGGTGCTCCACGCCTGGGCTATTAACTCAGGGTCAGCAAGGGGAGTTGTCGAGCCACCTGGACCACTACATAGAGAGAAGGGACTAGTGGTCGAGCTCACTGGCCCCAGCATCCCAGCAGCGTCCCGAGGGTAACTCCATAGACACCAAAAACTCAAGGAAGCATCCTTGGGACCAAGGCACTAAAAGACAGAGCTAGTGGCTTAGAAGCCAGCCAAAGCATCCTCACTGGGTCAGAGGGTTACATCAAGATCAGTGGCTCCAGGTCGCTCTCTCACTGCTCCAGACAGACTCCTCCTATCACTCCCCAGAAGTTATCTGGGTGAGCCTCTCTGCTGATCTCTCGTGGATAACCTGGAAGAAGTTTGTCCTTTCGGATTTTTTCCCCTTTGGGACCTCCTGGAGCCACTAGGAAACCTGAACCTGAGATTCTAACTGTGCCCGGGCCCTGAAAACAGTCTTTGGGGTCCGTCCTTTGCTACAGTTCCTTAGTGCCACAGTCTGATGTCTTTAGGAGGTGAGTTTGGAACTGCCCCTGTAGAGACAGAGTTGGCAGATCTTATATTGGCAGGGAGAGCAGGAGGACCTGAATGGAGCAGATCCTAGGATCCTCGATGCCTGTCTGTAAATCAACAGCCACTGCTACATACTGTCTCCTCACATCACTGTAGTGCCCTAATGATAGAATGGCTGGCTCACCCTTTAGAGCAGAAACCTCAAGTTCATGCAGGTTGCTTTGCTAAGTGGTCCCACAGGCGGAAACTCTGATCTATTCTCTCTGGCTGAGAGCCTGGGTCCAAGAATACTGAATGGGAGAGTGTGACAGTGGCCCTGCCCTTGGGGCTTCTAGTCCATCTGTGTGGAAAGCCGTACGTGGATATTTTAGCTCCTATAAGGGAGCAAGATGCACAGAGGAACTGAGGGAGAACAGGTATGAGGTAGGATGACAGGCCATGGCCTCGGGGTCCAGCCTCTAAGGGAGCTGGACAAAGGAACAGAGACAGTTGAGGGGCAGGTGGATCTTACGTGGGCTGCAGGGACATGGGAGTCCTGAAGGTATCCATCTATGAGTGGCCCTCACTCTGCTGTCCAGAGCCCAGGCACTGGCGTCAGTCTCTTTTGAAGGTTCGAGCTGAGTAACTTCGAGGAAGGCACTCAGAACTTCAGGTTTACCTGTGTGAGGTCCTTCACAATGGGCCTTCGAGATGCTTCTCCATTCTGAAATGATTTTTAAAATCCCTTTCTTTAAAGACTTGTCTTTAAAATGGGAGCAGTACACTTCAGTGTCCATCAGGAGGACCTCTATAGGTAGAGGGTTCTCTGCCTCTGCCGACGACACCTCTTGGTGCTTGTCACAGTTTATCATCCCGCTTTCTTGTCTGTGGTGTCATTATCTACCCACACGAGCCTAGCAAATGCAGGGAGAGATGCTTACTTTCTAGAAAGGAAGTAAGTTCAGAGAGGGGAGCTGACTTTTCTAAGGCTACAGCAGATAAGCAGGTTCTGATCTTAGGATCAGATCTTAACATCTCAGATCTAAGATGATAGGATATTGTGAGGTCCTATGGATGGGTTGGTTTCCCTTTCTCAGAACCTCAGTTTACCTCCTTGGAGGGGAGTGGAGTTAGACTCCTACGGTTCTCATTGATGAAAGGAAGAGGATGGGAAGGGAATGAAAATAATTTATTTATTCCCCTTAACCTAGCACCTCCTCAGAATCTTGGGAGCAGAGTGATGTTCCTTGCATTGGTCCAGCTGGATGAAGATGCTGCTTTGAGCCAGCCTCAGGTGCACACACTTGCCCAGCATCTTTAGCAAGATTGTGACTGTGTTCACATTATGCAAAGCCTTGGCGTTCAGTCCTGCTCCTGACCTGTTCATGTCATGTGACCTTGGATGAAAGGGTTTCTCCTCTACTTCTGCTCACAGCCTCAGTTTTCCCCGTTGGCTTGAAAGTGGAGGCTACACAACCCTAGAATCTGTTTTACAAGGCAGTCACGGTTATCATGGCCAAGCAGGTTTGGGAAATGTAGGATTTGGCAGAGTTCTTGGCCATGCAGTTTGCTGGAGTCCAGGAAGAGATGGTGCAGAAGGGTTGACCTTTCTCAAACCTAGATTTGTACATGAGGACCATTTCTCAGACATGAGTTGGAAGGTTGTGCATATGAACTCCAGGGTCTTCCCAGCTTGGACTCTCTGATCTGACCTTGGTGAGATAACGTATCCTTTAGATGCTTGGATACAGGCAGTACCTTGTTGGCTCACCCGCTCCCTCCATCATCTATTTAGGTATGGTTATAGAGCAGCCTCACGACAGGTTGTCTCAGAAGCCTGAAGGATGCTAATCTGAGACATCGAAGCTAGCAGGAGGCTCACCCTTCCCTGCTTTCCTGAGCTGCCTCCTCCTCCACACCCTGCCCTTGACCTCAGTCTTTGGCTCAGTATCCAGCCATGGGGAAGGACCTGCTTGCCCCAGCCTGGTCTGTGCTGCCTCCCTTGGGGGCCACTTCTCATGGACCTGGGCTCCTCTGGCCCCAGCGGCATCACTGGTTTCTGATGAAACCTAATTTTTCTGTTTCTACAAAACAGAATGGAAGGAAAGGCTTGAAAGAGGTTCTTGGACCTCAAGTGTCTCTTACAAAACACTTTGATTAATTAAGTATAAATGAATTAGAACCAGATGGAGGACATTTCTCTTGAAATGAACTGGTGTGCCTGGCAGTGGGGCAGTGGAGCAAAATGAGAGGACTGTAATATTGTGTCCCCTGTTCATAGATCGAGAGTTTCCTGTAGGGATGAAGTGAAGCTGGGGTCCAAATCCTCCATCACGCCCACCCTGGGCATGAGAACTTGGGCAGGCCACACACGGCTCCCTCATCTGTATAGTAGGAGCCACTGAACCTGCCTCCTTGGGTAGAAGGGAAAAATTTACCACCATCTCAGGGGGGAAGGCTTCTTAGGGCCGAGAGGGCTGGGTGGAGGGTCCCTCCTGAGTACTGACCTTGTTGTGACCTTGTTGCCCAGAGCCCATTTGATTTACTATGGCAGGTGCAAGGAGTACCATGCACAAAGCCTGCATGGCAGCGCTGGGGCTGGATGCAGATTCATAGTGGAGATCAACACCTGGGCAGGCAAGTGTCAGACAGCAGAGGTTCAAACAGGCTACTTGGGCCTCTTGTCTATCTGTCGGAGCATTGGCTGGGTGCAGAATGAGATGTGGTGCCTGAGAGATGATGTGCAGATGGAGCCAGGCTCAGATGGACATTGGCGTGCCTCTGAAAGCCCTTGGGGCAGAGTGAAGTGATGCCTGGACAGGTGCTAAGGGATGGTGTGGGTGAATCCTGCCCTGACTCCTGGGTCTCTTTATAAAACTAAGAGCTCGTTAAGTCTAGGAAACAGAAGCCTGCACATAAGGCAGACAGGCAGCTGATCCAGAGCTCCACACCTGGCCTGTTCCTTCTCAGTTCCTGCTTATCCTGCCATGGCCCTGGGAAGTCATCCAGACATCCTCCTGTTCCCCAGCCACCTGGGATGCAGAGACCACAGAGAGAGGACTGGCCGTGTACCGAGACCCCATGTAGGGAGTGGATATCGTCTGTGCCTTGTGGCATACTCATTTCTTAGGCAAGGGAGTGGAAAGGCAGTGGCCTATGGAGAACTCCCAGCAGCTGAGTTGGGGCACAGAACCATAGCTTAGGAGGCACCCCAGCCTGTGCCTAGATTAAGCAAGGAACTCTGTTGGAACTGACAGTCATGTCTAGGAGGAGTCTTAGCAGGTCTTCAAGCAGTGGCGGCTTTGTAGTGATTCACAGGAGGAACAGGAGCCTGGCCACTTTAGAGACTACGTGGTGGAGAGAAGATGGAGTCCCAGGGTTGGGTCATGAAGGAATTTTGGGTACCACGTTTGCTGAGCTCCCTGGCTAGGATCTGCTGGGTGCTGAGGACAGCATGGGCACTGCACTGTCACAGATGTCCCTAAAGTCCATCAGAGACCCTCTTCAGCACAGCCTTGACAGGCAAGCTAGCCATTGTTCCAGTCTCAGCTAGGGACTCCAAGAATGGGCATTGCTTAGGGACTCTGGGGATCCAAGAGGAGATGTTGCTGAGTTGGAGCATCATGTGTAAGAACTTTGCTGTCCTTTATGAAGGGAATTCACACTGAGATCTGAAGCCCTGGCAGTCAGCAGTTAACTCTGTAAGTTGCATTCAGAGGTGTTTTTGATCAAATGGCATGGAACAGATCAGGACAGAAGGGAACAGAACAGAACAGGGTGGAAGAAAATAGAATGGAGCTGAAGGTTGTTTCTGTAAAGAGCACAATAGAGTAAATATTCTAGGTTTTGTGGACCACCCGGGGTTCATTCCAGAGGCTGTAGCATACCATACTCTCTGCAGAAAATAGCAGAGTACTTTTTAAGTGTTGAGAAGTGTAGTAATGCTTTCTTATGTGTGGGACTGTGTGCACAGGTATGTGAGCATGCATGCAAGTATGTGTAATTGCACATGAATATGTAGTATGTGTGCTCATGAGTGTGTGTGTACAACGTGAATGTTAATACTAAATATTTTATTTTTTATTTGTGTGGGTGCATGTGGTGTGCATGCCTGTTATGTGCATGTTTATATGTATGCATACTCACAAGTGTGTGCATGATTATGAAGGCCATAAGTTGACGGCTGGTGTCCTGCTCAATGACTCTATTTATTGACATAGAATCTCTCACTGAACCTGGAGCTTGTGATTCTGGCTAGCCCAGATAGCTAACTTGCCTGGAGGATCCTCTGCCTTTGCCTCCTGAATGATTACAAGTGAACCACTACACCTGCCTGATTTTCATGGGTTCTTGAGACCTGAACCCAGGTCACCAGACTTGCACAGCAAGTGCTTTATCCAGTGGGCCATCTCCCCAGCCTCTGAAAGTGTGTCCTTTTCATTACCCGAACGTAGACACCATTCCCCGAGCGGTGCCTGTCTGAACCCTTTCCAAGCTGGCCTAATACAGGACAGATGTAAGACCTTAGGAAAATAGGAGGATCCCTATTATCCCAAGAGGAAACCACGGTCCAGTGGACCACATGGCATTATCCAGGAGACACCTACCTGCACACACACCCATGAGCAGCTCTCGAGGTTTGTGCTTCTAGCTGCCCCAGAACACTTGAATATTGACCTCTAGAAGGTTGAATTCATCCGTCTGGGCCCCGAGGGTCTTCCTGTGTTAGACAGCCCAGAGCAGTGAGTGTGACAGACCCCATCATGGTCTCTTCACACTGGCCTTCAGCCCAGCCCTGTCTAGTGGATACAGTTCATTCTCCCCCTGTACAAAGGAAGAAAACTGAGTGGACTGAGTCACACAGCAAATGTGTGTGTGACCTGGGTCTTCCTGGTTCTAAATCCCAGAGGAGCAAATCCCACTTACTGTGGAGGGCTGAGGACTGTCATTAACCAACCTCGTTCTTAACAGAACTTTACGGTTGCAGAGCAGCTCACGTTTACTCTCTCTCGAGTTCCTGAGTGAGGCTGTAGAATGCTGGCAGTGGGGAGGCCCAGAAGGGGCCAGAGGAGCCCTTGAGACTATGACACTCCAATGGAGGTGGCCATGGGAAAAGGCCAGCCCCAGAGCAACAGCTGCAGAAGGACCAGTGGCCAAGGACAGCCAGTCAGGCTGTTCCAGAGCCTGAAAAGTCTGAGGTGGCACCTGAGAGCCTGTCACTAGCCTGCCTTCCCCTTCCCCAGGCAAAATTGATATCAAAAGGCATGAAGAGGCCTCCCACAGACGGAGGGAGGCAGCTCAATGATCAGGGTTCTCCAGTGGCCTAGGGCAGTGCAGCACCACACAGGCCTGGGGACTTGGTTAAGGCCTGTATTAAAGCTGTCATGATTTCAGGGCTAGTCCTTCATCCAGAGCCATGGTTGTGGATGCTGTGGAGATGTGAAATAGTCTGGCATGGGGGCTTCCAGAGCATGCACCTCACACAGCTCCCTCCACACAATCTGCCCACATTTTTCACCAAAATCAAATCTCCCTCAGTTTCCTTGAAGGACTGCCCAATTTTTTTTTTTTAATCAACAGAAATGGCAATTTCAAATCCTTCAACCAGTGATCCTTGCCACTGTATTCTGCCTCTGCAGGCGTGGTTCCCTTTCAAGGCCTCTACGAGGCTGTTCAGTGACCCACATTGAGGGGATCATCCAGCTGCTGAGGGACCCTGACACCCACACAGGAGTGCTCACATTGCTTAGATTAATAAGACTGTGAGGTGGATATTATTATCATATTTATTATATAAATGAGAAAATGTGATCCAGAGAGGGTTGGTAGCTTGTCCAAGGACACATAGCTAAGGTCCAAATACTTCCTGGCCCTAGTACCTGCTGAGCACAGTGGCTTCACAGCCTTACATCCACCACTTATGGAGACTGAATTACCCACATTCCACAGAGCAGTAAACAGAATTAAGGCAGAAGCAATAATTGAAGCCTGTGCAAGCACCATTTTTGTATATTGAAGCAGCCAAATACCAGCAATTTCATGTTCCAACACAATAGCTTGATAATGTAAATTTTGCCAAACCAGAATTTAAATCCAGATAATTGATGACTGAGCTCAGGTCCAATGTTAGAATAGCAGGCCTCTGATGGCCCATCTACAATATAGCTCCTGAGGTAACTTGGTCCTGTAGACATCTGTGCTCCAGGGACAAGGGCAGGCATTAGCTAGCCAAGGCCACACACAGATGTGAAGAGATGGGATGTCCTCAGGCAGGTCTCTGGGGATCCAAGCCTTTTCTCTTAATTCAGATCACATGCCCTGCCCCAGATCCCATGGCCCATGTCTGGCCATGTCTGACCTGCACCCTTGGGTGCTGCTTCCCTGGGCTGGGCCACTCCATACCCTGGATTAATTTCTTGTAAGACCCAGGCCCCACTCCATGGCTCATGGAAGGGTCTGGTGCCCATTTCAGAAAAGGTTGTATCTCAGCAATGTGAGAGGGAATCAAGCCATGCCTGGGACCCCTGACCACCTGTCTTCAGAACCTCCAGGAACAAAGGGCCTGTTGTTGGTGAGTGGCCCTGGGGCCAGTGACAATGTGGGCATGGCTGCTGCTGCTTACTTACACTGGTCACGACTCTGTTGGCTGGTTCACAAACCAGCCTTGAAATGAGGATTGCTCACTCTAACACACAGGACTGATCAATGGAATGGTGAGTGTAAGACCCCAGGCAAGGACCTGTGACAAGGCTGAGACAGGATTGGGTTCCCATCCCAGCCCTCCCTACAGCCATGTTCCTGGATGTCACTGCTGTCTGTCAGGACAATGGGGCCAGTAATAGCATCTGTGTCCTGAAGTTCACTGATTGTGGTCCATCTGGAAGACACACGGAACTCATCTAGTGTTGATGACAGCCATGTATCACCGGAGGCTGGCTTCTTGAGTATGTGGAATGTCCAAAACTAATGTCACACGTGCCCCTAAAAACAGATGAAGATCTTAAGCAGATGTGATGAGTCCTAGGTGAGGAACCTAGGTTCTGAGGATGTAATTGGTGCTTAATGCTGTGTGATGTGGCCTAGTGAGCCAGCCTCTCTGAGCAGCTGAACTCCCCTGTGAAGTGACCTGAGAGGCTGATAGTGTGGTGTTGTGCACTAGGTGTGGGGCTCACCACGAACCCACAAGAAGCAAATTGTGTGTTCCCAAGTGAAGCCATCAGCATCTGGCACCTTACCTTTCACATATAACAAGCTGGAGCCCTTGTCAGGTGACCTGTGAGCCACTCAGCTCCTGAACTGTCACACATCAGCCACAGGTGTCTACAAAACTCGGCTTTTGTATTGTGCCGACTATATTTTTCTGTCATTACTTTTAAAATTGCTAAAGATTACTTGCTTGTTTTTTAAATTTTCCTCTTAAAAGTTTTCTTCACTTACCGTTTGTTTTCTGTGTGATTTGCCTGCCTCTGTCTGTGCCCCACATGCGTGTGTAGAACCCAGAAGAAGGTGCTCATTCCCTGAGAACCGGATTGCAGACAGTTGTGAGTTGCCTAGTGATTGCTGGAAATAAACCCAGGTCCTCTGAAAGAGCAGCTGTGACTCTTAACTACCTAACCCATCTCTCTAGCCACTATTTTTAAATTTCAAATCCTGACTTAAACATTAATGTTATCTTAAATCTGTAATATCTATTCATTTAAAAGTAATATGTTGAAATATATTTGACAAGTGAATTTTATTTTATTTTACATTTTACGTTTTAATTTTTTTAATCTGATTAATTTAAATTTGGTTTTAAATACCATTTTATTTTGGAATTGTTTGTTAGTTTTTATTATTATAATTTAGGAATTTTATGTGTTTATGTGTATACATGTTTATGGGGAGATATATGCATACATGTGGAGGCCAGAGGCCAACCTTAGCAGACAGACATCCCCTTTGTTTCTGGAGGCAGGGTCTCTCACTGGGACCTAGAGCTTGCTATTTTGTAGGATAGGCTGGGTGGTTAGTGAGTGCCAAGGATCTGCCTATCTCTTCCACCACACCCATCTTTTTTATGTAGGTGCCAGGGTCTTGAACTCAGATCCTCATGCCTACAAAGGAAGCATAACATTGACTGAGCTATTTCCCCAGCCCCATTTTAGTGTTTAATTAAAATATGTTTTTGCTTTCCAATTTAATTTCTGTTCGCTCCCTTTTACTGGGCTTTCTGATTTTTCCTGACAGTTTTGTGGGCTCCCAAGTACCACCCGCTTACTGACACATCTTATTCTACCATTGATGAGCCTCTTTGAGATCTTTGGTTTGTCTCATCAACTTTTCAGTCCTGAGGAAAGCAGTCACCACATGGTGTGGTGCTGCCTTAGTCAAATCCACTAATTCTGTTTTAATTTGTATTGATTTAAAAGTATTTTGTAGGCACATTTTAAATTTTCTTTTTATACTTTTTGAAAGGGATAAGATTGTTCTGCCTGATGGCCTGAGCTGGGTTTGGTCTTAGGGAGAACATTCTAGAAGGCCCTATGGAAGTTACAGAGATGTGAGCCAGGGGCAACATCCATGGCAACTCTTTCCTTAAGCTTTCTCTTCTGATCATCAGGGTGCTTGCTGCTGGTTCTCAAGAATGCATGTGTTCCTATGTGTGGCCCTCCTCTGCCTCTAGAGACACGTCACCTTGGCTTAAGTGGCAACCCCCCACACAAAAGGAAGAGGATTCCCAGCTAGCAGCTTGGATTTGGTTCAGTGGCCTCAGTGTGGAGATGTCTTCATCTCCTGCATCCAAAAGAAAGACACACTAAGGACATTTGTTTGCAAAATGGACTTTAGAAGGTCTGGGGACTATTGCTAGGAGCTTGTCTCCACATGCAAACAGTTCCAGACCAAAGATACCCAGGAGCTGGTCCCTAAGGCCTCTCCCCACTTCCTGTCTTGGCTTGGCTGCCATGCTGGTTGCACACAGTGTGGGGTCCAGCCCTCCGGACCTTGGGCTGTGGGACTGTGTTTTTCAGTAGCAGTTCACAGCTTTTAAACGACCGCCACGCAGAAATTGACAGGAAGAGACCTGAGATTTTAATCCAGTCTGCATCACATGGCTCTTTGCTGTGCATGCTTTGACCAGCCCCTTGCCACCCTGAGCCTCTCTTGTCCATCTGTGCAAATAGGGTATGCCTAGCCCACACCTTGTAGGGTTGTGATAGGGAACACAGGGCCTCTTTAGGGCTTAGCCTGGCCAGATGTCACTGCAGTGAACCACCTTTAAAGGATCCACCTAGACAGGGCCTTAGTGTCGATCCCAGGCATGAGGGCAGAGGGTATGTAGTTTGCTACAGAACCATTCATCACCAAATGGAGCTCAGAACTAAGACGTGGTCCTAGGAACATGGTGGTGAGAAGGCAGCAGTAGGCACAAGAGGCGTGACTCAAATCCATGACTGGGAAGAGTGGACATGGCAGGGCATGGGGAGAGGTTCCAACAGGGAAAGCCATGAGTGTCTGAGAACTTTTGTTGCCACGATGAAACACCATGCCCAAAAAGCAAGTTGGAGAGGAAAGGGTCTATTTGACTTATACCTTCCATAAAACCCACAATGCTGGAGGCAGGAGCTGATTGATGCAGAGGCCCTTGAGGGTCGCTCCTTACTCATTTTCTTGCCCTGGCTGGTTTAGCCTGCTTCCATACAGAACTCAGGACCGCTAGCCCAAGGATGATACTACCCACAATGGGCTGGGCCCTCCCCTGATTAGGAAAATGGCATAAAGCCTCTCAAGGAGACATTTTTTAATTGATGTCCTATTCTTTCAGATGGCTTTAGCTTGTGCCAAGTTCATATAAAATGAGCCAGTACAATGAATTCATATGACAAAGTTCCTTTGAAACTTAGGACAGAAGGTAAAGGACCTGTAATCTACTGGGTATAACACTATGGGCACAACCATCTACCTTTTAATTCTTTGGACATACTCACAAACTTGATGGTGCCTTTCCTGACTCTCCTGATCCTTCCACGTACCATCCTTGCCCTGAAATGTGTTAGGGTCCACAGATCACCCCCTAAAAGACCACCATTGGTGTGCAGAAGCAAGAGTGTCTGTTTCTCAAAAGAAGAATTCCTGCATGCAGGGGTCAGCCACAAAACAAAATGGTGACAGCCCCCCCCCCACCAGAAGCTTGCAGGCTCCTTTTATAGACAGCCAGGAGGGGATTAAGTCATCCTAAACATGATTGGCCAAGACAGCAGCAGCCACACAATATGGTTCTGATTGGCTGGGGCTGTAAATGCTGAACCATGCCTGGTATGCAAAATTACAGCAATTGAAAAGTAATTGAGATACTGTATAACCTTGTGGTCACAAACAAGGCCACATACAATGTAACTGTTTGTAAATAGTTCTGGTTATATCGTTTATGAAATAACAAGAAAAGGTCCCTGTGTGTTCTATCCAAGGGTATTTTTTTTCTTAATATTAAGTTAACTCCAGTACATTTTCTTAGACATTGTGTGTGGCTGGCCCATTCTTCATATGCATACACTGAGGTCAGGCAACTGTACAATGAGGATCTGGGATCTGAAAGCAGGTTGATTGAACCCAGGTTGACCTTACATTCCTCCTTCTGTCTTCTGCATTTCACCAACAGCCACCCTGACTAAGAGCCTCAACTCCAGGACCAGGTGATGGTTAGACAGGTATATGTTACCTGGTGTGGCAGAATCCCCATCCTTTGTCAGCCCCAACAGGCTGCAGTGATGGCTGAAGCACAGCTGGCTTCTCAGTCAGAGGCCATGCCTATGTCTAAATGGGGAAAAAGGTAGCTGGAGAGTCCATGAGTCAGAAGCACACATTCAGATACAAGGGGCTCAGCCCTGGATTCCCAGAATCCACTGTGTGCCTCTAAAAATAGCTTCTATCTGTAAACAAACAGGAAATCCTGTCCTGGCCGCCCGTCCCAAATAACCAACTCAGAGGCTGAACATGAATAATAAATGCTTGGCTGCTGATAGCTCAGGCTTGTTACCAGCTAACTCTTACACTTAAATTAACCCGTAATCCTTTGCCATGTGGCTCATGGCTTGTTACCTCATTTTTTTTTTTATGTGTCCTGCTTGTTCAGCAGCTGACTGGCTGGTGCCTCTTGACTCTGTCCTTCTTCCCATCATTCTCAGTTTGGCTTTTCCACCTAACTTCCTGCCCAGCTACCAGCCTGTCAGCTTTTTATTAACCAATGAAAATAATATATATTCATAGTGTAGAAAACGATTGTTCCACAGCATTTCCTCCTTTTATCTAATTAACCTTAATATAGTAAAATTATATTCAACAAAACAGTTATTAAGTAAGAATTACAGTAACAATATTCAATCTATTTGCATTGACAAAATTAGAGAAAATACTTAGTTATCTATCTTGATGCGTCTAAAGTTTTGTATGTAATTTAATTTCTATTATAACTAAGGAAAACTATAATTACAACTATTTAGTCTTCAGCTCCATCAAAGACCTCATAAGGGAAAAATGTTACCTCATGACAGGGATATCAGGCTGCCTGGACAGTCACCCAAAGTTCCTCTATAACATTGGAGCATCCAACTCTGGCCTACAGGCCTAGCATATTCAACAGACTTTGCTGTGAAGCAGGGAATTTTAAAGGGCTGTCCTACCTTGTCTTGGCAAAGTTCATCAGTTACCTTTCTTGAATCCTGTTGGTCCAGTTTGGACAGTAACTGTCAGCAATTGAGGCAAGGGCAGTTTCTTTGGTTAGCTTTATCCATGAAGAAAACAAACTCCATTTGGAGTTTCTTTGATGCCCATCATACTTTCTGAACATTGGTGCTGCCAGGAGCAGACCTGTCTCACTGTTGAGAAACGTCTAAGTTCTTAAAACAGTTTAAATGCCATATTCTGTAGCTCTTTGAAGTGTTTGAAGATTGCCTATCTAAAATATATATCTGTATGACCTTGAAAACTAATTAACATGACTATAAGTTTGCTGTTATAGATAGTTATTAATCTGTATTTCTTAAGTATATATTACATTTTTAAGTGAGCTACATAAGCACAATATCCTAAACAAGTGTAGAAGCATACATGTAGCATAGCATAAATAATTTTAAATTTGTATCAATAAATTAAAATCTGTGCTGATATAAAATATCCTGAGATTAATAGCTGGTTTTTGGATTAAATGAGATTCACTAATCTATCCTTTTTACCCTATTTCTGTATGCCCCCTTTTCTTTTTAGAATGAGATCTCTGAACCTCATCTCCTTTGTTTAGCTTTTTTCCTGCCCATTACCAATAACAACTTGTAATTGACCCCCTAAACAATGACAGATACCCATTATGTATTTTTGGGACTGTGGTGTAGTTTATAGACCACTTCCTGTTGATTGGGAGTACAGGTAATCTTTGGGGGACCCTGAGAAAATGTAGGATTGTGGTCAAGTCCTGATTGTAGTAGTCTGTGTACTATTCTGTGAGACTGGAAAATCTCAGTCAGTAGCCTTGAAGTTGTTCTGGACGCAGAACTCAGAGGAAACTGCAACAGAGGTACTCTGAAATGTAGGATCATCTGGGCCAGCTATTCTCATTGGAGATTTTTCAGGGGATCTTCCTCAATCAAACCTGATTTTTTTCTTAACCCATAATAAATCCAGAGCTTCTCATTTCCTGTGAAAATAAAAGAAACTCTTTCCAAAGTAACATATTGTTTGACTTGAATTTTAAAGTCAAGATAATTTTTAAATATATAGGTTAGTTTAATATAGCAGTTTCCATAATCCAGTACCTCTTAGCAGCCAAAAAATGTAAAGACAACATAATAACATACAGAATCTAGACACTCTGTGTATTTTTTATCTTTATGTGGATTATTATATTTTTATTACCCTATTCCTTTATAAGGACTTTTCTACCATTGTTTTACTCCTAAGCCTATATATATATTTTAATACACTGTAACCAGTTTAGAGGTTTTTTCTATCTGAGTATGTCTTAACCATGTATTTGCAAACTTTTTGGTCTTTATGAGCAAAATCTTAAACCTAAGATGCAGTGTGATGGCAGAGCTTGTAATAACAGCTCTGCCTACAGGCAGTAACTGGGAAACACCTTACTCTATACTGAGGCTCATGTGAGAGATTGTGGAAACCCACCATATGGCTTAGCTCATGGTGGTTGGCAATGGGCTCCATCTCAAGGGCAGCTGTCTGGAGATATGTCTCTACACCTTGGCCAGCACAAGAGAGTAGGAAGCCCAGTGTGACTCTGTTTCTGTGTGTTTTCCTTTTTTTAAAGCTTTCTCAGACTTTATGTGAATTATGCATGCCACATTGTGGTGCCATTTGTGGTTGGATGTTTCCTGTCTTGACTGCCCAGTCCCAAATAACCAACTCAGAGGCTGATTATGATTTATAAATGTTCAGCTGATAGCTTAGGCTTGTTACTTGCTAACTCTTACACTTAAATTAACCAATATTCCTATCAGTGCTTTGTCAGGTCACATGGCAGGTTATCTCATGTTTTACATACCCTTCTTTTTCAGGACTTGGCTGATGTTACTTGACTCTTCCCTTCTTCCCATCATTCTCAGTTTGGCTTTCTCACCTAACTCTTTATTAGAGTATCCACTTTTTATTAACCAATGGTAGTAATACATAGTCATGGTGTAGAAAAGGGACCCTTTATTGATGGAGTTCCCCAAGTAAAATGCTATTACCTACCATGCTGGAGACAGCAGGGCCCACCTTCTCTCCCAGAGTGGCAGATGCTTCTGGTCTTTTTCAGTTTGCATATCAAGTAGGTCACAGTACTATTTTGTGTGTTTTGATTTTTTAACTAGTATGTGGAGGCTTCTGATGGGATACAAGCCAGCAATGGTACCCTGGTACCAACTAGGGAGAAGTCTATGGTGGGGGAAACTCTTAATAGTGGAGAAGCTGAAGAGAAAAATAGAGTGGCCAAGCATGTGCCCCAGTAACCTAAGGACCTCCCATTAGACTCTGCCCCCAAAGGATCACCCACCTCTCATTAGAGAACTGAATCTTTTGCACAAATATACTTCCAGTACGCCCCCTCACGTGTTCACCCCCAGTCACAACCAGGGCTCTTCCAGTTCCAATTGGGCACTCTGTTGCTTTGGGCCTCTGGAGAGTGGGGTATGTGGCAGCTGTGGTGGAGAGCCCATGGTGTGGGAAACTGTTCACCTCACAAGGGAAAAGCTGAAGAGGAACATAGAGAGGCCAAGCCTGTGCCCCCATAGCCTGAGGGTCTGGTCAGATTCTCCAAAAGACCCCCCCCAACACCTCTCCTCAGGGCACCGAGTTTCACATACAGACCTTTGTGGATGATGTCCCAACTTCAGCATTTCCTGTATGCTGCCTGCATGAAGAGTAGGCACAGAAATGCCTGCTGCTGTCACTTCCAGAATCCCCACAGTTGGAAGACTCGGGGCCTAGCCCAGTGAGTAGAGGGAAGGGGCTGTGCCAGGATCACCTTGCTGTGTAGATGGCAAGTATCCCATTGTGGGACCCTGAAGCCTTGCATCCCTCCAGGTAGGTCAATCTCAGTCACAGATTAGTAGCCATTGGAGTCTACACTGGGATGATAAATTGACCAAATGGAGACAGAATGGCTGTCCCGCCTGACCCACCCCTCCATCTCCTACTGGTTTTTTCATCCTCAGTGGATCAAGGCAGACAACAAATGTGAGCTTTATTAGCGTATGGCATTCCAGTCTTCCCATCCTTCAGTCCCCTTCAAACCAGAAGCCCACTTGCAGGTTGGAGCTGGGGAGATGTCTGCTGGCCCATTCTGTAGAAGCAGCTTTCTTGGTGAGCTATATTTGAACCTCCAGTCCATAAATAATGACCTGGAGACTTCCTATTAATTATGAAAGCTTGGTCTTAACTTAGGCTTTTTCCCAACTAGCTCTTATAACTTAATTAACCTATATTTTAAAATTCACGTTCTACCATGTCACTTGATTACCATTTCTTAGCACAGCAATTTCAACCTGCTTCGGGTCTGCTGGTGAAATCTGCATGCCTAGATTCCTCCTCCCAATCTCAATCTCCCCCACACCCCGGAAGTTCCATCTATTCTCTCCTATCTAGCTATTGGCCATTTAGCTCTTTATTAAACCAGTCAGAAGGCACCTCAGGCAGAGACATCTTTACAGTGTAAACAAATATTGCAAAGCACTAGTTACCGCTGGACTATCCTTTAGTGCACTGTGGACAGACATCCACAGGCTGGAGACGGGAATGAGGCAGGAATAAGAGGTGGCAAAGAGCTGATCCTCTCCCAGAAAGTCCAGGAGTGGATGGACCCCACTTCTAGACTCCTGGTTCCGGGAAAGCAGGGAACACATTGAGTTTGTTTTCACATTTTAGAGGAGCAAGGTTATTCAGCAAACATCTACAGAGCATGCGCATGCAGTAGGGTGCATGAGGGCCATTGGTGAGCAAGGTGGAGTCTGATGGAGCTTTCTAGTCTAGTACTGCTTCTTGTAACTTCCCAGAAGACCCTGCAGATATGGTTTGTCTCAACCTTTGCTTAATAAATCCAATAAAAGTGAAGGAGAGGCTTTTTTTCTTGTTCTCACGCCTGCATTCCTATAGACTAGAAAGAGCATGACATAAAGTAGGTATTTAAGAAATACTGGATGGACAAATGGGTGGCTGGGTGGATGCATGGATGAGTGGATGGATGGATAAATGGGTAAATGGATGGGTGGGTGGGTGACGGTGGGTGGGTAAATCTTGAGTCTTTAGAAGTACATTTTAACAATCCATCCAACAAATGAAAAAGCTGAAGCCCAAAGCTAGGCAGAGAGTTGCCCAAGGCCACACAGCTCTGGACAAGAGGCCACATCAGGCTTCTCCTAAGTCTAAAATCTGAAAGAAAGGTAGCTCATGGGGAAGGTCAGATAACATCAGACTTGAAGTACGTTCTCTGGAACCAAGAGATCCAAACTGGACTCTCAGCTCTGCCTCCTTTGCACTCTACAAGTCCTCATGCTGCTGGCTGAGAAGACTGGGTTGTCTGGAAGGGATCTGCCTGGGGCCTGACCCCGCCCCTTTCACTGCTCCTCATTGGAGCAGGGCTCCCTTCTCTCAGCACCAGAAGCTGATGTTCCAAAGATGACTCCTACTTCATGAGGGGGTGGGGTATTCAGGTGGAAGTTATTTGGGGGCCTGCATTTTCAGCACTTAAAATGATAGTAACCTCCACTTACTAAGATTTCCTGGCTCTAAGAGCCAGCTCACTATTAGAATCTGTAGAGCCCCAGGCAACTTATTCTCCTGTGTGTCTTAGTTTTCTTGTCGATGATTTAATAAAAACCCACTTCTGAGGGTTATGATTCACAGACATCTGCCAGGCTCCTGCCACCTGCCAGATGTTCTGAGCACACCACATAGGCCATCACACTGGACCTTATATCTGAGAACATTGACCCCCATTTACAGGAAGAGAAACTGAGGCTTATAGAGGATCATCTAGGTTAGAACGCAGACCATCTGCCTCTGCAACCTATGCTCCTAGCTACCCTAAGCACAGCGCTCCTCCGCTCCTGCCTTCAGCCCAGCTCGACTTCAGGGTTCTCCAAGCCTCTAGGCGTCTCTAGAAATAAAGGAAAGGAACAGAAGAGCTAGGCATGAAATCCTCTCCTACCTATCCTGGACTCGCATTTGACGGCTATGAAAGACCAGGGGAATCAAACACCCAGAGTGGGCAGCTGAGGGGCTCCAGCCCTGAGTTGCTGCACTTCGCACACAAGTTGTTGTACTCTGTGGTGAGCTAGAAAGCTCAGAGAGAAACTCAGCCCACCCTGTGAGGGGCAAAGCTACAAACAGAGCCAGAGCTGCTGGGCCTCAAGGTCATCCAGCGGGCACTCACTCACCACCTGCTGTGTAACAGGCACTTACTGAACCTGCTCATACCCGGCTTTGCTATCACAGAAGTAGCTCTTGATGACAGTGACGTACACAGCAGTCCCCGCTACATCATGGAAAGCTTGTCAGTGTTTGCTAAGTGATGGGTATACAGACTGTGAGTTGATCTCTAGGACAATTACAAGATAATTGCTCTCCCTCCCTACCCACTTCCTGTGTGTGTGTGTGTGTGTGTGTGTGTGTGTGTGTGTGTGTGTGTGTACTCGGGTTCCTGAGTAGGTGTACAGGTATACATACATGTGTGCCTGTGTATATAGAAGCCATATCAACCTCATGCCATTTCTTAAAGATCATCATTTTTTTGAAACAGGGTCTATAACAGAACCTAGAGCTCACCAGTTAGACTAAGCTGGTTGGCCGGCAAGCTCTGGGGACCCTTCTTGTCCCCACCTGATACCATTGGAATTACAAGCTTGCACCATGTCCCACTTTCCATGTGGGTTCTAGAATTGATCCAGATCTCCATGCTTCTACAGCATGCACTTTTCTGACCAAACTGTCTCATGATCCCTGTCCCATTTTTTTTTTCAATTTCTTCTTACACAGTTTTGCATATTTGCCACACAGGACAGGCCAGGTTGTTGATTCTCCAGCAGTTTTCCTTTGGGGCAGCTCTGTGATGATTCTGCACTAGCTGCTATCAGAGGGCTAAGCTGTGGGGAGATAATCTGGGAGAAGCCAGATGGTGCTTCCCACATTACCCAGCCTCCCGTCTCAGCATGTTCACCCTGCAGGCCCCAGAGAGAGGAGTCTTGGCTCTACCCTGCTGGTTCTAAAGATCACAGGGCTGCACTGCCCTAGGCCTCTCACCAGGAACACCCATCTAACTTCTGTTGAGTGGCTAACAGAGCAATATGTGCCTGGTGGTCCAGGGTGGTCCTGCAGAGGTGGGAGAAGAGACTGGATTTGGTACATGCAGCCTGTTCTAGCCTGTACCCTGGACCCCACCAGAAGGCCAAGCAGGGCTGCTGTTGAGCAAAGGCCAAAGCCTTCTCCATCTGCACCCAGGGGCATCTCAATCTGTTAGAGATTGTCACAGATATCAGTGCACACCAATCATATCCTGGGGCACACAGGGGACCCAAGCAATCCTTTTCTGCCACATGAGGCACAGGATGAATGTATGGTCCATAACTAAGATCCCTCCAGTAGGTAGAGAGAGTGATTCCAAGCCACTGTCCCCTGATTTCAAAAGCCCTTACTGACCTGTTCTGTGGCTGCTGGGAGGGACGGAAGGAGAGCAGTGGTTGGGTCAGGCCTGAAGCAGCCAGCATTGCCCTGTCCTGCCCTCGTTTGTTAAGTTTTCTACTTGTTAAGGTCCGGAGGACAATGCCTTTCGCATAGCATTAGAAAGGCTTCTCAAGATCTTGTTGAGGGACCTGTGGCTGTCACTACATGGAGGCTTGAAGAGGCAGGTGATAGCACAACACCAAGCTTAAGCCTTTGGATTCTGTTGAATGTGTAGCCCCAGGATGTCCCGAGTTGGTGCTGAGAAGGAACCAGTAGCCCAGATCCCCCTAAGCCTGCGATGTCTGGGATCCTCCAAGCCGGGAGCTATCTCCAGAGTCTTGATGGTGCAATCTGCCCCCCAGGCAGGAATGTGCTGGCCCCTGGAGCCAGCCTCCAGTGGTGGCAACTGCCTCCCATATGTGGCAGTCAAAGGGGGCAGGCGAGCGCCCAGATGTTGTTCATTTCCCTTTGGTCATCAGTGACAGGCATCCTTCATTGCCAGGAAGATATCTGAGATGTGCTGACTAGCCTGCTCTTTGCAGCTTCTCTTCTGGAGTTCTGGATCCTTCTCAAGGGCAGAGCAGGGACCCAGTCCTGCCCTGGTCCTCCCTAGACTTACTTACCTTAAAACAGGGACCATGATCTTTCTCTGCCTGTCCCCCCCCCCATCACCCTGGGAGTCCTGAGGACGGCTGTATTAAATCTGTAGTCCACCATGACAAACCGTGTTCTCATGCAAGGCATACTTCACTGGGCACACCCCAATTATGAAGAAACTCTGCCCCAGATAATGTTGGCATTGAAATAAACAGTTCTGCACCGATTGTCAGAGGAATTACAGCCCCAGATTGGTGGAGTCAGGGTAGGTGGTAAAGGTCTCAGCTACATGACAATGTCACCGAGACCCTCTTATCTGTCAGCACAGCCCAGCAACTTTATGAATGTCTGTGAGCTGACCTCACAGGATTCCTGCTTTATGAATGGGAGGTTGGAGCACAGAAAGAATAAAACGCTAGCTAATGGTAACACAGGTAAGAAGGGAAGTTCAGAACCAGGATTTGAACCTGCATATTCTGGTCTTGAACCTGCTCTCCACTAGTGGATTTTAAAGTGTGGCTTCAAGACTTCAAAGCTATGCAGATTTCAGGTTCTGCCAGCCCTGCCAAAGTATAATCGTAATGGGTGGCCTGGCTGGGGATATTCCACCAACCTTCAGGGCAATCTGTACATCCAAAGAGGGTGGATCCTGCCTGGCCCAGTGTGGTGGCCCACATCTATTTTTTTAATATATATGTGTAAGGCTAAGGGAGAATCCCCAAGAATTCAAGGACAGCATGGGAAACATGGCAAAATCCCCTATCTTAAAATCAAAAGTGATGAGCGAGCAACCTTCTTCCCCTCGTCACTGAGGGGGAAGTGGATATGACATCATGTTGTCCAAGGACAGTGAGACCTGGAGCATCCCATCATCTCTGGCACCAGGATGGGAATAGAGCCTTCTGTGTGTGAATGAGCTATGTGTGGGGCAGTCTGCTGATTTGCTGATATACCTACCCCCTGGGAGCTGCCACCTCAAGTCTTCAAGTGTGGAAACTAAGGCATCAGTGGTGAAGGGATTTGTCTGAGGTCATTGGTCATGCAGAGGAGCCGGAACTTCCACCTTCACACATCTGTAGATATTCTAGGTTTGTGAAGACAGTAGTCACACCATCCTCTTCTTCAGCCTAGCAACAATGTCTGCATTTCTCAGATGCTGGCTGTGTGTGGGCTCTGAGCTCATCATAGGCTCTTTCACCCTCCATCATGGAAGCCCTGAAGATAAGGTCATCATGCCATTTTATACCTAGAAGAGCTGAGGCTCAGGGTGGAAACAGATCTTGCTCAGGTTGGCACAGTTCTCCCCCACCCCAAGCATGGAACCATTGAATCTCAAGCATCCCCTAACAAAAGAAAAGAATCTTGGAGCTGGAGAGATGGCTCAGAGGTTAAGAGCACTGGCTGCTCTTCCAGAGGTCCTGAGTTTAATTCCCAGCAACCACATGATGTCTCACATTCATCTATGATAAGATCTGGTGCCCTCATCTGGTCTGCAGGGATACATGCAGGAGGAACACTGTATACATAATAAATAAATAAATCTTTTAAAAATATTAAACAACAAAAGAAAAAATCTCAAAGGTTTAGCAACTATGGTGGCTTGAAAGAAAATATTCTGCTCCCTGCCCAGGGAGGGGATGGGGAGTTTCAGAGAAGAAAAATGACCAGATGTGGTGGGAGGGGGAAGAGACCTTGAATAAGGATATACAGGGATGGAAAAAAAAAATTCAGAGGGAAAGATGAACACAAAGAAAATATATGTGTAGCAATCTTATTTGTATTTCCACCCTTGATAAGCCATGCTTATGATTCTTATCCTCTGTATAGTTATTGTTAACTCTTCCGCATTTTAAATTCTTTTTACTGTTTTTTT
>PVIH01012928.1:0-20142 GCA_004025045.1 Sigmodon hispidus | reverse complement strand
GAAAGAAAATACTCCCCAAAGGGAGTAGCACTATTAAGAGGTGTGGCCTTGCTGGAGGAAGTGTGTCACTGTGGAGGCGGGCTTTGAAGTCTCATATATGCTCAAGCCACACCCAGTGAGGCAGACCACTTCCTGTTGCCTGTGAGTCAAGATGTAAGAACTCTCAGCTCCTCCTCTAGCACCATGTCTGCCTGCATTCTGCCTTGCTTCCCAGCATGACGATAATGGTCTGCACCTCTCAACTGTACGAGCCACCTCAATTAAATATTTTTCTTTATAAGAGTTACCGCAGCCATCGTGGTTTTTTATAGTAATAGAAACCCTGACTAAGAAGACAACCATTCATTGAATGAGTGGCTGAATTGCTCAGTACTAGGCTTCAGTGTGCTCAGAGTTATCATAAGCCAAAGTCACCTTATAATCTATCAAGCCTAAAGTGGTTACTGTGTTCAATAGCATGGACTTTGAGGTCCTACCTCACTCCCCAGGTACTAGGAGAAAGACAGGTGACTCTGATGTCATTCAAACCTCTCCAGCTGCTGGCACAAGGCAGAGCTATACCTGTGGGGCCAGCTGGCATTTTCACTGCAGGTGGCTGGTCTCAATTATAGATGGTTGCTCAGAGAAATCACATGGGGTGTTGACTCTGATGCTCCAAGGAAGCACATGAGGTTGCAATTAGAGCTCAAATGTGCTTATTTATAAATATGCATCTGATCTGGAGTAGGGTAGCAATTCAGGCCAAGATCCACCTGACACGGAGAAAACCCCGGGGTTTCCTCAGAATGCCACAGAGGGCAGTAGAGTGTGGGAGGGTGCCACAGGCCCCACTTTCCAGCAGGAGCATAGCTGCCCACCAGCGTTTCCCATCCTGAGAGCTGGGTCTTTTTTGATTGCAAGCTGACAGGGAACGTTAGCCGGAGTGGAAAAGCTTCTTTCTTTGAAGCCATGAGGAAGCCAAGCCCCGGGAGGGCCTGGACAGCCCTCAGAAGCTTTGCTGCCTTTTGGAGCTAGTGAGGTTCCTGGCTGCCACTTCTCTCTCTGCATCTCATTTATTTCTTTCTCTCCCTCTGCTTCTGTATTAGTCAGAAATCATTCGTTTGCAAGTGACAGAAAAGCAAACTCAAAGTAGCATGAGAATGACGAGGGTATGTAGGCCTCTGGGGCAGGCCAGGTGAGCTAGAGGCTCCTTTTGAGACTCAGATGTAGCTCCTGGTTCTGCTCTGTGTGTTCGTCATTCTTGGAAGATTCTTGGTTTGTGCGGCATTCACCAGCATCCACCATCTAGAGCTTTCCAGGTCCAAAGTGCAGAAGAGAAAACATGCATGAGATAGCACACACACTACACCACATGAGCACACACCACAAACAACACATATATCACACACACACACACACACACTACATACCAACCAGACAAACACATACACCACACCACACACAGACACACACACTACATACCACACCACACAGACAACACATACACCACACCACACACAGACACACACACACTACATGTCACACCACAAACAACATGTACACCATACCATACCACACACACACACACACACACAAAATGCCACATTACACCACACACACCACATCACAACACATACCCCTATTGATTTAGGAAAAAAAAATCCCAAGACTAGTTTCTATTGGGACACAGGCCAGCGTCTCGACCAGCAGTGACAAAGGTCCAGGGCACATGGTGATCTCTCTGCTCAAGTCATGATGGGTGTCAAAGTGCAGACGGCTCCACATGCACCTCAAAAGTTGAGGACTAGCCTTTGCCAGAAAAGATGCCAGTGGCCACGTTACCCTGCGGAAGACCAGGGTACCACCCTACCTGCCACTGTCTTTAGCTACAGAGCACAGTCCCAGCTACCATTTGTCACCCAGAGTCCCCTTCCAAAGCTATGTCTAACTAGCCCAGATGAGCCACACCAGAGCCAGGACCAGAAAGCACGTGCCTGGCGGTCAGCTCCTTTCCTTAGGGAAAGAGGACTGTGGTAAGGAAGACACTGTGAAATGCCCAGTGTGTTCATTTTAGATTTGGACCCACACCAACCACTTCCTGCACCTCACTGGGACTCTGTTACAGTCAAGTTTAAGAACCAATATGTTTGGATCTTTCTGGAGCATCCTTGTCCAAATTTGAGTAGTCATCACTTTTCATTCATAAAGTGAGCATTCAGGTTCCTACACCCATGACATTGAGGGGACCCCATTGTTCTTTCTAATGAATAAAGAATGATGTGATAAAGGCTGGCTGTGAAAATTCAAAAGATGCCATTACAACCTTGAAGCACTAGAGGGCACTCTAGCCCACTACTGGGTCAAGGATGTACCACAGCATTCACCTTTGAAGATGGTGCACTAGTGCACGCACGCTCACACACACACACACACACACACACACACACACACACACACACACACACACTCATCATGTGCCTACATTCTGACTCTCAAAAGTCAAAAGTCTGGACATGGTTCCTATAGGATTCTTTTGCTTTCAGCATGTTCAGCCTGTGGTGTTGTATACAATAAAGTTTGCCTGAAAATCCGACAGAGCCAGCCAAAGAGTTAGCCATAGAGGTCAGGGAGTGGTAACATACACTTTTAATCCCAGCATTTGGGATCCCTTGCCTCTGCTCTCAGCACTTGGGAAACACACACACCTTTAATCCCAGCACTGGGAAAGTTGACTGAGGAAGTGAGATAGCTGGACCGAGAAAGAAAGATAAGGCTGGAGGAGTCTAGTCCTGGGCCTGCGACCGCCTTCCCTTTTGGCTTAGGACTTTTGGCTGGAAGAGTTGGCTTGTTCTTTTCTCGTTGATAGTCCAGCTTTCCCTCAATATCAGGCTCTGGGTTTTTATTGTAAGACCAAATAGAATTTGTACTGTATCAGCCAACATCCTCCAAAGGATGCTGTGGCTCTAGAAGAGGGATCCTTAGGTCTGAGATGTTTTTTGCCCTTAAGGAAGGCCCTTTCCTTTTTAGTGTCAGGGTCACCAGTTAAACTGCGAGGGGTCAGCCTGAGTGATTTGTAAGTTCTTCTGACAGTGGGGACAGTTTTGCTCTGCCCAGGTCTCAGGATGTGATGTCTACCACTCTTGCTATGCTGCACCCTATGAAAGCCAGGTGGCTCAGGCTGTGCTTGTCACAGACAAGCCCCTGCACTGGCACTCTGGAAGAACAGCAGGAGGTCTCTGCCTCCTCATTCTGATTGCCCTGGGAATGACATTTTTTTCCTCCTAAGCTTGGGTTTTCTCGGCGGCAGAATGGCAACACCCCCACATCAGGGCATCTTGATCCACAAATCCAATTAGCAGGGAGAACCTCACAAAATGTAATTTGCAGTGTGTCCAGGCTTCCTTGGAATGACTGGAGTTGGCTGAGTTTCTCTTCATCACTGGGTGGCAGCTTGGCTCCTAAGCATCTCCAGTGCATAGTGCAGGGGAGCACCTCATCTCCACCAATGCCCCTTTGCCAACCTTTGCAATATTGCAAGCATTGGTACCCTAGGGAAGCCAGTGACTTAAGCCTGGTGTGTGTGGTTTTCTTCTCCCATTAAAGCCCTGGGTTCATGTGGTGGCTCTACTAGTACCTTTCTCAAGATTTCTCCACCACAGGGAGCCGCCAAGGCTCCTGCCATCAAAACTGAAACCCTAACAGGGAAGCAGAGGAGGCAAGATCAGCGGGGCCCTTCCTGGCCGTGGCTCATGACATACCCACCCATCTCACTGGCCAGCGTTAGACATGTGACCACCTAGCAGTGCAAGAGGGTTTGGGCAATATACTTTCTTAGGCCTATCCTGCTAAAACTCAGGTCTCTTCCTGCAGACAAGGAGAGTCAAGTGGGAGATAACTAGTAGAAAGCCTGAGGGTGGGTCTCCTCTGCTCCCAAATCCTCCAGAATTCATTTCCTTCTTTACCCATGCCCCAATCTTGAGGGCGGGTTGGAGCTTAGGGAAGGGGTCTGGAAGAAAGATGGAACAAATAATCTATCTTTATGGGACTACAGAGATGGCTCTGTAATTAAGGTCATTGGCTACTCTTTTAGGGAGCCCTGTGTCATCTCTCAGAACCCACATGGCAGGCTCACAGCATCTGTTAACTCCAGCCCCAGGGAACCTGACACTCTCTACTGACTTCAGTGGGCACAGCCATGTACAAGGTGCACAACATACATGCAGGCAAAACACTGAAACACAACATAAAAAAATAACCTTTAAAATCTGTAGCTCTCCCCTGCTCTGGTGCATCAGAAAAGCTAAATTTTTCTTTAAATGGATTTTTGTCGTGAACTATTTTAAGTCTGTACTAAAAAAAATAAAAGCTAATGTAATAAATATTCCAGTGTGTGTATGTATGTTTGTGTTATAGGCACATATATGCATGAACATGTGGAGACTGGAGGTTAACACTGGCTGTCTTCCTCTGTTTGTTTGTTTGTTTGTTTGTTTGTATCAGGGTCTCCTGCTGAACCCAGAGCTCTCTAATTTAGCTGGACTGGCCAGCTGGCAAGCTCCAGAGAATCCACTGGTTCTGTATTCCTGGCATCTGG
Source organism: Sigmodon hispidus (assembly GCA_004025045.1). Lineage (NCBI taxonomy): Eukaryota > Metazoa > Chordata > Mammalia > Rodentia > Cricetidae > Sigmodon > Sigmodon hispidus. Next base: position 15,569 of record PVIH01012928.1, on the reverse strand, counting down.
ATTACAGCCACAGTCTACGCTAACTGGCTTTTTGAATGGGTGCTGGAGGTCAGAACGAGGTCAGAACTCAGGTCCTCTTCCTCCGTGGCAAGCCCTTCACTATGTGTCACATCCTCATCCTCCGTGGCAGGCCCTTCACTATGTGTCACATCCTCATCTTCTGTGGCAGGCCCTACACTCGCCCCCCCCCCCATCAGCCACTTTGATTAAATCTTTACATGTTTGCTTCAAATTTTAGGAAGTTAAATGTGATGAATATGAATGAAGTCTCAAGTCTTCTTCCCCAATCCCTGTCCTAACTCTGCCCCAGAGATGCCCCCATACTGCATTAAGCGTGCATGCACCCTTATATGTCTCTTGATCTTCAGATACCTCATACATAGGCAATGCTACAAATCATGGTTCTGCTGTTGAACTTGATAGCGATGGTGACTTCTGCGTGACTGACTCATCTCACAACTTGCTCTTTCTTCTTAGCATTGGCTTTGAGCTGTGTCCGCAATGATAACCAACCCTGCCTCAGCTGTTAATCATGGCTGTGCTGTGTGTGTGGTATACGGTCGTGGCATATGACTATGCCACCACGTATTTATCTGTTCTTCCCAAAATGGGTTCTCTTTTGTGACTGTGTGCTGTAAAGCCGTGCTGTAGTAAGCATCTCTGACAGGGCCTCTTGGCACAAATATGCAAGAGTTTCTTAGCTTTGTGGTTTCCTGAGTGGGTCTGTGACGGGCAATGACAGATCGATCACCTTGGTGTATATATATTATATATTCTCGAGCCTCATTCTAGGCCTCCTGTAATGATTTGTATCTGAAATGGCTCTCCCAGCTTAGGGTTTTGAATGCTGCTGCATATCTGGAGAAACTATTTTAAGAGGCTGGAAGTTTTAGGAGGTGGGGTTGTCACTAAAGGTAACCTTTGGAAATTTTTTCTAGCCCAACCTCTCTCTGTACTTCCTGCCCCACTGTGGTGTGAACAGCCTCTGCCATATGTTCTCACGTCATGAACTGCTCTGTTCCGCCATGATTTCTCTGCCATCGTGAATGGAACAGCTTTAATACACTGGGCTCCGATAAACCTCCCCTACAGCTGTCCCCGTAGCCACTGTGGAACAGAGGAACAGCTCCCCAAATCCCACTTGGGGCCTGGGAAGATCCCTTAATCTTAACTCTGATAAAATCAGACCCTTGGCTTCAACACAGAAAAGCATTACAGCAAAATCTAGACTCTCTTCCTCCCTCTCTCTCTCCCATACATTGTGCATGTCCATTCAGAGGGCAGAAGGGGACATTGAGTAGCTTCCTCCATCACTCTCCATTTTGTCTTTTTAACACAGGGCCTCTCACTGAACCATTGACTGGCTGGCTCCTGGTTCGTGGGGTCTCCACCCCTTAATGCTGGAGTTACTTGTCTGGTCCTGGCTTTTATGTGGGTGCTGAGAATTTATTTGAACTCAGGTTCTCTTGCTTAGAGACTGTTGTCAAGTACTTGATATTGTGCTTGTCCATTAAACCGTCTCCCTAGCCCCTCCCCTCCCCTAGGTCTAGCCCCTTTTTTGACCATTGAGATTCTGGATCATCTTTGGGATATCTTGGGTGGAACTGTAATCTGATAAAGTAAAGGTACGCGCCACTGGAGCTGCCTTAGGAGATTCTAGAACATTCCAGGTTTCCAGCTGGAAGGAGAGAAGTGATTGTATTGAGATTGATGCTCCCCTGCTGGTGAATCTGCAGCTATTGTAGAGAGAGGGGCTCCTTCCCCTTCCCATGTCCCATAGCTTTTTGTTTGTTTGTTTTTCTATCCTGCCTCAACATCAACATGGAAGTAACCAATCACACAGCTGATTGTTCTGGAGTGGGGGTCAGATGGCAAACTACTGGGTGTGAGGAGACACATTTGCAAACTTACTGGATGCTGTTAGAATTTCCCAGGGCTTACACTAGTGGAAGGAGAACTTTCCTTTTATTCTTGTTTGTCTTTGGTGTTATCCAAGTTGAGCAGGTTTTGCTTAGTGTTTGGGAGAACCTGGCTCCATCTGGCTCTGCTTTTGTGGCTCTCTCTAGTCCAGCGCCCTCTTGTGGCTTCCTACTCTCCCTTGGCAGTCAGCTGCCTGAAACTTTGGAGAACCCATGTCTTTACTCTTCAGTCCTGCTTCTGCATATTCTTTTTCTGGAGCAAGTGCCCCGAGGGCACTGGTGCTCTAACCAGGGAGTGTCACAGGGTACACATCTGCTACAGTGTGACCCTAGGAGGGCCACCCACATCAGCTAGCTCCTTGGTTGTAAGTGACAGAAATAGGGTGATGAGGTGGAAGCTCTCAGGGTTCTGCGTTGGGAGATAGGACAGAGTGACATAAATCTACCAAGCAGAGACCAAGGATGTGTGGACTGTATACCAGGCCTGCCTGAGTACCATCCAGGCTTTGTGAGGACTGCCCTCTGCTGGCAGGCAGAGGAGTGGCCCCTGGTTCCACTCTAGGGAGGTCCTGGCACCTTAGTGGGGGTGATATACACTGGTGAGAACAGAAAGAGTTGGAGCTGGAATGTCCTCTTCTGAGGACCCGTGGGCTCATGTCTGCCAGGGTAGGTAACCAGCTCATTCAGCGTCCCAGCTTGATGAGGTATGAAAACAGCAGTTTAATGCTCTCTGGGCAACTTCCGTGTCCTTTCTTAGTAACTGCTGCTCAAATTCAGACTTTACCCACCGCCTGCCTGTCCTCAGTGGGCTCCACTGTTCCCTCTCTTCTGGGCATCTGCCTCTGAGAGTCATCACCAGACCCTATGGCTGGTTCCTCCATGTTCCCTCCATGTTCCTTCCTGTAGGCTCCACATGCTTGCCATGAAGTCTGGTGGGCTTCATTCTGCTGCTCCTCTCTTCAGAGAGGTACATGAAAGGATTGGTTACAGGGTTAGGGCTTAAAGACTAGACCTGGTTTGGTAAATATCTCCCTGTGAATCTTGTTCTAGAACATCTAGCTCCACTCCAGGGAATCGCTCACCTTCTCCACAGCTTTGCAGCCCGGTTCCTATGTCTTCCCTTTGGCTACCTGAACCTGATGGTGGCAGGAGTCTTTGTGATGGTGACTGGACCATTGTTCAGAAACTAAGAAGGTGATGTCTCCCCATGTGTGCAAGAGAGAGAGAGAGAGAGACAGAGAGAGTGAGCTTCAGTAAAGAGTAAATGTACCTATAGTGGAGAAGTCCAGGTAAAAGTGTCTGGACAAAGTAGATATTGATTTCTGTCGTATCAGCAGTCTACAAATGCCTGCTTCTATGTTTCACTGGCCAGATTTTGATCACATGATACCAGGTAGTAAGGGCTGCTTGGAAATGCAGTCTTCAACTGTGTCCTGCTACTAGCCCAGGAAGTCCATCTAAGCAGCTCGCATGTGTCATTTGACTATCTTTCTCCCTCCTGGTCTGTCTGCAGCAGGCACTGGTCTGGGGGGCAACTGCACCGGCTGTGTCATATGCTCCGAGGAGAATGGCTGTTCCGCCTGCCAGCAGAGGCTCTTCCTGTTCATCCACCGGGAGGGTATCCGTCAGTATGGCAAGTGCGTGCACGACTGTCCCCTCGGCTTCTTCGGAATCCGTGGCCAGGAGGCCAACAGGTGCAAGAGTATGTGTCTCCTCCCGTGTTGTAGGCAAGCTTGGGTAGAGATGCTCCGTATTCTACCCTCTCCCCAAACATAACCTGGGAGGAAGCAGAAGCATGGCCAAGCCCAAGCATGCTGGTGTTAGCCAGCCCTGCAGCCCTTGGCCTGGTGGTCTCCTCCAGGATTCCATCAGTCCTAAGAGAACACCGGAAGCTCTTAGCACAAGCAGGACAGGGGATCTCCACGTCTACCTAGGTTCTGCACGGCCTCCGGCAGTTACTTACCTCCTGTGGCTCTAGCTCTAATAGGAAAATTAGTCCGTCCTGACCTTTCCTCCATTTTTGCCATGGCCTAAGACAAAGCATCACTAATCTCTGAGTCTTGCGGGTAAAGAATAAAGGAGCTTCACTCCCTGGACCAGATTGGCCATGTGACATCTAGCATACTGCTTCAACCTCAGTTTAGATAAGAAAAGGAAGTCCTCCTGTTATGTAGCCAGGCTCAGCAATTTCAAGTCTGAGCTACTGACAACATACTGTATCCAGACCCCAGTGACCTTCATAGAGACTTTCTCACCCCAGGCAGACCCGTGACTCATGGTGTCCCTGGCTGTCTTACAGAATGTGGGGCCACGTGTGAGAGCTGCTTCAGCCAGGACTTCTGTATCCGGTGCAAGAGGCGGTTTCATTTATACAAAGGGAAGTGCCTGCCCACCTGTCCACCGGGTACCTTGATTCACCAGAGTACCCGGGAGTGCCAGGGTGAGTGAGGCCCTGGCCATCTGCCCTCTCCTTGGGGAGGTATCAGGAGACATGGAAAACAGTCAATGGAATGTTCCGGGGGAGATGGGCAGCCCAGTCCCATGTTGGTACACAGAGACTCTTCAAGGCTGTAGTATCACTGTACCCATCATAGCTACCGTACCTTCAACTCTGACACTGTTGTCACCAAGAGTGTTGTCACCTCAGGGAAACAAGGAACCGTGTTACTGCAGCGTCTCAGAAAGTGGCTTCATCTGTGTCCCTGGGCTTCTCCAAAGATTTTTTAAAAGTACATGGGGGCCAGAGAAATGGCTCTATAAGGAAAAGGTGGATCCTCAGCACTGTGAGAGAAAGGTGGACCCCTGGGTGGGGAGAGATCTCTGTCCTCACACTTCAGTGGGAGATAGAAGAGACCCAATTAGTATAGAGCACATTGGGTGCAGAGTCTTTGGGAGGAATTTTGAAGCAGCATAAAGTTCCTGGACCCACCCCATCAATTATTTCCTATACCTTCCTTCTTTGGTGTGGCCTCCTGGGTATTCTCTGAGCCTGTACTCACATCAGGACCAGGAAATATAAGAGAGCAATCTGCAAAATGCCTCTGCTGTTCAGTTCCCTTCTGTGGCTCCTGTTAACCTCTGGCAGAGCCCTGGGCAATCAGGTTCCCGTCTGTGACCTCTTCACACATCTTCCTCTTCTTCCAGGCTGGGCCTGTCTATCATAGGTCAGCATCCAGAGAACTTTGTGGGTTTTCATTGGAAGCACCTCCTACCTCTCTTTCCCACCCCACTAGATACTTAATACCATAGTGTCCCCCAAAAAGGATTTCTGGACCCAAGGGTGTGGCCCATTTCCCCTCTGGGCTCCCATAGCCTCTGTGCCCTCCAGAACTGCACAAAGCACCCCTGCCTTCCTGGTACAGTATCTCAACATAGTGCATTCTGGGAGGCAGACAGGTGATTCTGGGAGGCAGACAGGTGATTCTGGGAGGCAAGTGGGTTTCTCTTCTGAGCACCTACCTTTCTGAACCTGCAAGTCTGGGTCTCATAGTTGGTGCTCAGTCTTGACTTGTGAGATGAAACCATTTGGGTAGTGGTAGCATGGCTGCCTGGGGTCTGGAGGCCTGTTCCCACCCTGTACATCTGTTCCTGCTTTGGGCCTCAGCACCCAGGACTGCAAGATGGGACATTCACTGTCCCCTGAGCTGGGTGCTGCCTCCTGCTCAGAAATGAACAGACTGTATCTGAAATTACCTCTTCTGAGACCCTTCTGTTCATCACCTCATTGTCTCTCACAACAGTACTGGGTGGCTTTGACCTTCTACATTTGATTAAAGACACGTGGTCAGGTTCAAAGTTAGAATTCTGATCCTGAGAACCTTTTAGCAGCCAGCTGCCTCTGTGTCTGAACCCAGTTCCTGCACCTTTATGAATTCCAGACACTTGGCCAATCAAATCCTGCTAGCCTGGGAGGCCAAGTTCAGCTTTCCTTCATCCTCTGTGAAGACTTTTGCTTTGCTGGCAGGAAGGCGTCTGCTCTGTCTTCTCGCACAGCCTTCACAGAGCTTTTTATAGGCTCCTGCAAACAGCAGTCTCTATGGGTGTTCTCCGCTACCAGCAATAGACTTGAGTCCCTTGTATGTGGAGATCCTCAGACCCTGGGTTTTTAAATCCAAGAGGCACACAGTACCAATTGTATCACCTATCTGTCTCTGCCTTTACCCACAGAGGAGTGTGAGCCGAGTCCGTGGGGCAGCTGGAGTCCCTGCATACTCAACGGAAAGACTTGTGGCTCAGGCTGGGGCCTAGAGACTAGAATGCGGGAGGCTGGCCCAGCCAAGCAGGAGGAGACAGCGAGTTGCCGAGTGTTGTCTGAGTCCAGGAAATGTCCTATAAAGAGGCCCTGTCCAGGAGGTGAGTACTAGACCTGCAGGGCTGCACCAAGAAAAGTCCAGGGACAGAGACACCCCTACCCCACCACCCCACCACCCCACCCCTGCATACAGAGATGGCATCTGCAAGGCCACCTGACAGAGAAGGGTCTCAGATACAGTAGAAAGACTGATTTGCAGCACCCAACCCCCCATGCCAGAAGGACTTTGGAAAAGCCTGCTGTTTCTAATGGAGTTTCTGGGAAAGCCTGTGAAGTGGGGGCCTGTGGGTGCAATGCAGTGTGTTTCGGTGCAGTGTGGGGTGTAGTGTGGGGTGGTGCAGTGCGCAGTGTAGTACCCACACAGTAATACAAAAGTGATGCCAAGAAGGAGGTGTTGGCCCAGCATACTGGGATCAGTTGGGGGTAGGTCCCAGGAATGCAGAGACCAAGGTTGCCATAGAGATTTGAGTGAAACACTCTAAAACCCCAGACACACAAGTGCAAAGAGATCTCAGCTCTGTCAACTATACAACAGTGGAATGGGACACTATGCCTATACCACCCCACTAAATATCATAGGAACCCCTTCACTGGGGAAGGTAAGACCACAGATTTCCAATGAAGAGCACTAAGAACCCCAAAAGAGAGGGTTGTGAAGTATGAAAGGCATCAGCACCAAAAAGCAATGTTAAGGACAAGAGCCTGGTCTATTGAATTCTCTCCAGTCACTGGCTCATTTGATCTACACAATGACCATGAAGTGTAGTCAGTATCCCATTTTAGGAGATCAAGGCCACAGAGCTTGAGTTGCTTGCCCCAGGGTCACATGGCCAGGAGAAAGTGAACCTAGAGGCCAAACGTTAATTGTTGGGCAAAGAAGAAACTAAGTCATAGTCAACAGAAAGGTCTGGAGCCAGAACACAGGACACACAGTTGGGACATCACAGAGGCAGAATTTGAATTCAGGGACTGCCCCACCATTACTACCCACACATACACAATGGGCGATTGGGACAGAGATTGGTGTGGTGATATATTGTGTAGGCTCTAAAGAAATAAGTTTGCCTGAAGAACAGCAGAGAAGAAAGCCAGCCACAGAGTCAGCCATGGAGGTCAGAGAGTGGTGACCCACACCTTCAATCCTAGCACTCAGGAAGCAGAGGTGGAGATCAGCCTAGAGCTTGTGAGTTCAAGGCCAAACAGAGCCAGGTGGTGGTGGCACCACACACCTTTAATCCTAGTCCTTGGGATCTCATGCCTGTGCTCCCAATACTTGGGAAACACACACCTTTTATCCCAGCACTAGGAAACTTGAACCAGGAAGTGATGGCTTGATGGCTGGGCAGAGAAAGGTATATAAGACCAGAAAGGCCAGAGTTCATCCTTCCCTTTTATTTCATCTTGCAGTGTGCTTCCCCTATTCAGTCAGGATTCCTGGAGACAGGTTTACCCTTTTTGACCTGGGGAGTGGCTAGGTAAAAAGTGGCTGTGGTTTGTCCCTCTATCTCTCTGATCTTACAGCATTTGCCCCAGTATCTAGCTTAAGGTTTTATTATAAAAACAAGAACTTATGCAACATTGTGGGGCCTAGATGAGACTTGACACCCAAACCTCAAGGAAAGCCCTTTCTCAGACGATGATTCTAGGAGCTAGGGCTGCAGACTCTGCAGTCATTGCTGTGAGTGGCAGATGACTAGTATGTGAGTTCCCAGAAGCCTCCAGAGCCTCCTCGTATATGCCTCAGCCCGGTACCTTTTTCACTCAGAGATTTTCTGAGCTCCCCTTCCAGAATCATCTCCTGTCACATCATATCGTAGCACTGACGCCTCTAGGGAAAATTTCTGCTTTTGTGTGCGGTGAATCTGTGGTCTCTAGAGAACAGGACCCAGATGTTGACTCTGGGATGAGTAGGTGCATGGGTTGGGGGATGTGGCTGGGGAGGTAATGGCATAAGTGGGTGAGGATATGGGTTGGTAGGTGGGAAGTGGAGTGGGTGGGTAAATAGAGTTAAGTGAGTGGGTAGATGGATGGATGGGTGAGTAGGTGCATGGGTGTGAGGACACATGGGTGAAAGGGTCAGTGGGTGGGTAAGTAGACAGTGGGTGCATGGGTAGATGAGTGGGGGGTATATGGGTGAGTGGGAGGTTCCGTGGGTAAGGGTGCACGGGTGGAAGGGCGGATGTGTGAATGGGGGTGTTGAGGCAGCTAGCAGGCCGGCATAGGAGGAAGACTGGAACAAAAAAAAAAAATCACTCATCTCTCCCAATCCCAGTTCTCAAAGTTGACAAAAACCTCAGGTAGTACTCTCATATCTCCAAATTCTGTCTGTGGCCTGCATAGTGTCTCCAGGAATTTAGATTTGGTGAGAAGCCTTGTCTGTGCCGTGACACTGAGTCTGCCCTGCACAGGGAGATGCTGAGGCCCTGGATCTTTCCAAGAGCACAACTAACCCTGGAGAGATAGTTCTTGCCCTGCCGACAGGGTTCTGAGGCCTCTCCCTATGTGTGTCCCAGGAAAGCAGTGTGCTGAATGGTGTCTTCACTCCCGAGAGCACACAGCTCCCCAGGAGACCGCCTTGAGACAAAGAGCATATGAAAATGGCCTGGGTGAGGTGACACTTTATAAACTGGTCATTTAGGGTTGTCCTGATTTCCAGACACACCTCAGTCTTTCCTCCTGTCATCAGAAGAGTGACCCAGCTGGGAAGAACTCCCCAGGGAGTGGTCAGATCTGCCAGCAGTGTGGAGCGCCAGGGGGAAGCACAGATAGGCTAATGACAGGAGCTGCTGAAGAAGCCAGCAGAGGACCCTGCCAGGGAACATTCAGCTCTCCTGAAGACAGCATGCTGGGACTCTGCCCACACCCTCTGCCGTCTGGCCACCTGTCACCCAACCAGCCTCAGCCCAGATGCCCTTCTCTGATGGGAAATCAGAACTGGCTCCAGGCGCTCCGGGCCATGGAGCAAGTTCATCCTCTTTAGTCACCTTTGCTGTAAAAGGTTTTTGACTTGTTTGTGGCTGCTTTTATTTTTTAGATGTTTTTTGATTTAGATGTTTATATTAATTCACACCTGAGAATTAATTCTGAGAAAAGAGACTAATCCAGTGTTCACATTAGACATCTGCCATATTCCTCCAGTATGCTTCAGTCTAGCTGAGACCTGGGTCTGGGATTTGCAGCCAGCCCTCTGTACTGTGGGAGCCACTGAGGCCACAACTTCTGTGAACCCTGCCTGTCAAATGGGACAGAAATTGCCGTTTTCACTCCTGTTGTATGGATTTACTTTTTATTCTCTCTGGCTTTCTCTGGGTCATCCGGCCCCGCAGCTAAATCTCGGGGTGTTGGCTGCAGGGCTGCTGGGGAGGGCAGAGCCTGGCTGGAGGTAGCTGGGGAGCTGACAGGAAATTACTAGAGCCTCCAGCCAGAAGCCTTATCAGCACTGAGGTAGTATCATGGGGACTCCCTGAGGCCATCAGAATTCCTGACAGGTGCTAATCCTAGTGGTCATTCAGTCCTCAGAGGCTGCTGCCCACCTCCACCGCCTCTCCAGACACTTTCTCAAGTCAGCGTCCTCTGACAGACCCCCTAGGAATCACCGAGGAAGATTCTGTCCCGAAACAATTTCCCCTGCAGCCCACCAAATAAAAACAGGGTGACTTCGAGCCTGCTTGGGGTTCCCTCATCTGGACCTGTGTTCTCTTACAGAGAGAAACCCCAGGCAGAAGAGCCGGAAGGATCGCCGCCAGCGTAAGGACAGGAAGTTGGAGCGCAAGCCACAGTGACCATCTCCAGCTCCATCACTCCACTGTGCCCCTCCTCCTCCTCCTCCTCCCCACATCCTTCACGCTCCGTCTCTCTGCTGTAGCTTTTCCATCTCCCTATCTTTGCGCCCCTCACTCCCTTCTTTAATTCCTTGTTTCTTCTTTGGACCTTTCCTCTCTCCGTGAACTTTTTCTTCATTTCCTCCTGCTCTACTCAATGTTCTTTACTCTTCATCCCCGACCTCATACACAAACATACGCAAGAGACTGAGCCTATAGTCTCCATGTGACTCTCTACACCTCAAAGCAAACATGGTTTTTCTAGATCTTTCTATGACCCTGCCATGACCCCCACCTTTGCAGAGTTACAGTTTAGGAGGGATAGAAATAGCCAGGCCTGGAAGTCCAGCCAGAGAGCTCCTATAACCTGAGTTGTGACCTCTTCACCAGCATCAGTCTCTCAAGGTCTTATCTGCAGCCCTCAGCCTTTGCCTCCGCAGTGAGGCCACTGGAGATGCGTTTCAGGATCTCCCAAGACCCGGGCTGCACCCTTTGTCCAGGATGGTGGTAAAGAAGTCACTTTGGCTAGACAGTGGCCTTGGTGCCCACCAGCACATCCCTTTGTAAAGTGCCTGCAACACACCTTGTGGTCTCTCTCTCATAGTGCCATGACCTGTCCCCAGCTGAACACTCCCCCAAGGCCTTAGGGACCCACGTACAGAGTCAGGAGGGAATGCTATCTCAGAGGGAATAAGTCTCTCATCTCAAACGGTATTGAAGCTAAATGGAGCTGGTCCCACCTACTCTGTTCACCACCCTGTTACCTGCCTGCCCATCTCACCCAGAGAGAAACCAATAGCCGAGGAAGCAATGAACAGCTGAGCAAGTGATGGGCTTCCAGCCTTCACTCTGCATATCATGTCTGTGAAGAAGCCCGAGGGTGTTTAGGGGTGCAGTAGGGAACATTGCAGGGTCAGCAGCCGGAATGACCTCCCACTTACCCACCTCCTATGTGGACACCTGAATTATTCATCCAACTCCAGGCAGGAAGTACACCGGGAGGAGCCTTCAGGTGGACCAAACTAACTGGCACATCTATTCTCAGCACTGCCACTGGCCTAGGAGCTGCCATCATTGCTGAGGAGGGGTCTGAACATTAGAGTCCAAGGATAGCTGGAGAAGGGTGTGGTACAGGCAAGAGAGATGCTCCATATGATATAATGTCGTTCCGTCAGGCAGTGACTTTCACACACACTCTGCATGTGGCATGTGAGGGTCCTCGGCACAACTCCTGACCCTGAAGCTGCATTCCTCCATGATGTCCCACTGGGAACAGCTGGGTCTCCTGCTTGCCAGGCCAGGGTCCCCACTTCTCTGTAGTTCACATCCCTGAAATGCTTTCTTGTTTTGAGACCCCAGCTATTTTTTTAAAGAAAGAAACTCATGAGGCATCTTGGGCATCTGATAATGCTAGAGCTGTTGTGCCCAAAAGTTCATAGTAGCAAAATCCAAACGTCCTGGGGCAGCTTCCACCAGAGTATTCAGGCTGAGGTGGAATAAGGTTTGTGAGGATTGGTGGGACAGATGGTTTCTGCTGGCCTGCTTCCCAGATCCTCTTAAGGGGCTCAGGGGCTGTCACTAAAATGCTTGCCTTGAGTTTGACCCCCAGCACACACTCTTGTGGTCTTATTGCATCAGGGAGGTGAAGACACGCAGGTACCTGGGGCCTGACCCAAGAGCAAACTCTAGTTCAGTAAGGAATCTTGTCTCCAAAAAGGTAGTCAGCACCTGAAGAACAACACCTACGGTTGTCCTATGGCCTCTACACACTTTATACAACAGGCACACACACATACACACAGAGAGAAAGCACTCACCTGAGCTTCAGCCAAAGGCAAAGGATGACAAACCCACAGCTTCCTGTATTAGTTGCAGCCCAGGTTCACACTTGTGTTCCATTTGACTTCTTAGAAATCCAGAGCCAATGGAAAGAGCACAGTCTCACTGAGTCATGGCTATAACTTGAGCTACTGGTAACCTAGTGTAAGTTTGGCTCGTGAGCAGTTAACTGAGTCTGGCCAAGCCATATACCCTTTTGCTAGAACTTTTGGGCTACCATTACCCCTTGTGATGACTGAAGAGGAGACAAGGCTAGTCTCCCCTTGTCGCCTACATCCAGAAGGTCAGGCAATGTGCTGGGCTTCAAGGGGTGTTTTTTTTTTTAGGCTTCAGATTTTGGAGTCCCACCCCAGACCTACACATTATGAACAAGCTGAGAAGTGAATGAGTCAATGAACTTAACCTGAGCTGAGTTGGGGGTAGGGAGAGCATGCTGAGTTTCAGGGTCTGAACTGAGGGCCTCAGCTCCAGCTCTGACACCACAGCTCCAAGGTCTGAGTGTGTGTGGATAGATGGGAGACACAGATACGTTATGTCTGGTGTTCTCAAGCTTATGGAGGCTCTAATCCCATACTTGTTACAGGACAAGAATGGAAGGAAGGTCTCCGTCCTGCAATTACCTACCAATGTTATTTCCTGTATGAAGTAGGGACCTGATATGCTGCCCCTAGCTGAGGGCTCTGGGGATTTTGAAAAATGCTTTCAGGCTTAAATAATTCTCCCAGGGAACCTACTGCAATCCAGGGATTCAAGTGTCCTCTTGCTAACCACTATGCTTTTATAGTCCGTCTCTCTCCCTTCCTGGTAAGGGAAGCTCTGTGCCTGGATGCCTCTTGCAGATGAAGCTGGGGAAGTTCAGAAATTCTGGAAATTTCTGGAATCATGCAGAAGGCCAGTGAGGTTGTTTGGTCCCTCCCTGATATTCTAGTGGCAGAAATGACACTTTGCCCATCATCCCCCATTCCTGCCAGTCTGTACCAGGCCTGATTGACCACCTCTTGTCTTCATCTCCACCAGATGTCACCGGGGGCAGCCTGTTATTCCCACATACAACCACTAGAGGGTGTGACTCAATCAGGAACTGCCAGCCTGTTTGCTGCCCACTTTGAACTTGGTTGGGGGCATTTTACTGTCTTGGAGGACAAGGAGAGACTGCCTCCTACCTTGACTGAACAGTGACTGCAGTGGAATGATCTTCACAGCAACACACAATGTCTAGACTGCAGACCCAGGCCGCAGGCCATTCCCAGCCCAGAACAGAAACCTGACTCAGAAGACTGGCCAGCATTCCAGGAGAGCGGTAGTGACTGTCCTCTGCAGACACAAGCCCCAGGCGACTGTGAACATCCCAACTAGTTTTAAGAAATTTTCATTCATCCCATGATACCCTTCTGACTTGGAAATGTGCAGGCTAACAAAAATGGTAGTGATGGTGTTCCGCGTTAGTTTAGCATCTGGTGTGTGTAGAGGTTCTTAGAGCCTTATTACTGTGTTTCAATTATTTTGATTCTTACTTTCAGTAGAGACCATAATAACATTTACTGACTCTCTCCTAAATACCTGAAGTTTTAGAACCTTTTATCTCCTGCATGTACACACAACCCTGTCAGCCAGCTTATATAAGAGAAAGACTCACCCAGACCTGTCAGTCTCATCCATTCAGTACAGAATGTGTGCATCGTACGGTAGAATACTGGTGATAAAGACCTGAACATTTGTCCCTTGTGTACTCGATCAACTCCACTTGTGGGAAAGGCCTTTTGCAAAGGCGACATTCTGGGAAGAGGGTCAAAATATCCATCCAAAGCCCATTGGTCAGAGATCTCTTCAAGCCCAGAGAGCCCACTGATAGCAAAAGGTATGAGGGAGTGTGTGGCATCACTTTATAAAAAGGGCCTAAAGATCTGTCCCCATACCAAGTTCTAGCCTCAGAAATGTCTAGATCTTAGAGCACAGCCCATCTGTGAGGTTGTTGTTCCTGTCCCAGGCCTCCATCACTCGGCCTACCCCACAGCCTGGGTTTCTACTTGCCTTTCTCCTGGAGGCAGAACAGTCACACATACACACACACACACACACACACACACACACACACACACACACAGGCCTACAGTGGGAAAAGGCTGGGTAGTGGCTCCTTCAGATGGGTGGTTCTAGCCCCCAGCTTAGAGTCTTTGCAGTGAAGACTGCCCTCCTGTCCTATCTGGGTCCCTAACCCTTAGAACCCATGAGCATAATTGATGAAATGACTCTTCTGTGTTCCTGGAAAGGGTTGTTTATTTCCCAGGAGCACACAGCTGGATTGGGCTGATCTTAACATGTGTCTACTAAGGCAGGAGTGAGATGTGTAAGAACTGAGGATAAAGTCAGAAATGCCTTCTGCAGTCCTGCCCAGCTATGAGCCATAGATGAGAGCCCCGTGTCTGCCTTAGACTCCTCATCTGTGAAAGGGGATACACGTGGTTTCCATGATATCAGTGAGATCTCGGCAAGGCAGTGTGTGAGAAACAGAAGCGCCTATGAGCAGGCTGCTCATTACATAGCCATTCAACAGACATTTACTGAATGTGCTGCTGGAGCTGGAAGCTAGGCTAGACATTTAACACGGATCTCGAAACACGTCCTCAGCTCTCCTTAGTGGGTCTCTTAGTTAAATATATATATGCAGAGACTCCGAGACTTAGAAAGAAATCAATGGTGTGGAATATGGAAACAAAACCCTCTATCACAGCCACATCATAACTAGTGACCAGGACAATCCTCATCCCCAGCTCATGGGGTAGCTACAGGTAGAGATCTGTGACCCTTCCTACCCCTTGTTTTGTTCCTGAAGGATGAGGCCTGCTTCGTGCAGGAAATCCAAACCATGGCGACACATCAGGAAGACACTATTTTTCAAAGAGGCAGAGTGGTGCCTACACAGGTCTCCATGTTCCCATCTTCCTCAAAGGTACAGGCAGTGTCCCAACAAAAATGGCTGTGCACATGCCTTCTGGTCCCAGCACCCACAGACTTCGGTCTTCTTTCACTTCTACTGACCCATGAGTAAAATGTCAAGGGTTCCTGGGTTCACAGCTGCTCCCTTTAATCATGTATAAAAATATCTGTAAGATGCACTCTCCATGGGCACCATACAGCCTAAAGGCATCAGGAAGCGTCTTGTGATGGCTGACACGGCTAAGTGATGTACTGCTAAGAGAAAAAGCAAGTTACATCACAGAGTACAGAGTGAGGCACCTGTGGAGAGGAGAGAAAAGCCCTTCATGTGCTGTGTGGGTGTGAGCCAACCCTGTGTGAAGGAAGACATTAAAGAACCTAGTGCCCCGATGGCTCAGGGAAAACAGGCACAGGCTGGAGCCAGACAGAGGCAGAAAGGGACTTGATTTTGCTTTTGTGGCTTTTGTACTTAAGCCCTTTGACCATAACAGCAGGTCAAAATATGAAAACTGGTCTTAAGATGCCCTTAAAAGGACTCCAAAGATTTCAGCATAAATTCTAAAAGGAAGCCTCTTTCAGATGATGTTTAGAACGTAAGGAGGGACCCCCCTCCCATCCTCAGTGTGTAGCTCCAGCTGCTTGTCAAAGACTGGGGGTCCAGCCTTGAGGCTTTACCACACATTGCTTCTCAGCAGCCCTGCGCCTATCTACACAGGCCGTGTCTCCTCCCCCTCCTCCCCC
>PVIH01012927.1:0-61030 GCA_004025045.1 Sigmodon hispidus | reverse complement strand
AAGAGCACTTTTTCAGGTGCCTTTCAGCCATTCGTAGTTCCTCTGCTGAGAATTTCCTTTTTAGATCTGTACCCCATTTTTTGATAGGGTTATTCAAGGTTTTGGGATCTAAATTCTTGAGCTCTTTATATACCTTAGAGATCAGTCCTCTATCACTTGTAGGGTTGGTGAAAATCTTTTCCCATTCTGTAGGCTGGCGATCTCATATGGAATAACAGGAAAGCCAGGATTGCCAAAACAATCTTACTCAACAAAAGAACCTCAGGAGGTATCACCATCCCTGATTTCAAGCTATACTATAGAGCTACAGTAATAAAAACAGCCTGGTACTGGCATAAAAACAGATTTGTGGACCAATGGAATAGAATTCAGGATCCAGACATTAACCCAAAAACCTATGAACACATGATCTTTGACAAAGAGGCCCAAAACATTCAATGGAAAAAAGATAGTATATTTAACAAATGGTGTTGGCATAACTGGATGGAAGTGTGTAGAAAAATGCAAATAGATCTGAGCCTGTCACCCTGCACAAAACTCAAATCCAAGTGGATCAAAGACCTCAACTTACACCCAACCACTTTGAACTTGATAGAAAAGAAAGTGGGAAATACACTTCTACAAATTGGCACAGGCAACCACTTCCTAAATATAACACCAGTGGCACAGACACTAAGACCAACAATCAATAAGTGGGATCTCCTGAAGCTAGGAAGCTTCTGCAAAGCCAAGGACACTGTCAATAGGATTGTTAGTTTTCTAATTAGAGTAATGTTAAACTATATTTGAAATAATTTTATAGTCTACTGTGAGAACTGAGCACCCTCACTCTGTATATTCTAGAGTACAATATTTAGCTTATATTTTAGGTATTGTATTTATTTTTTTAAAATGACTATTTTCAGAATAATGCCTTTATTTATGCTCTGAGAACTTCATTCAGTACATTTTTATATTCTTTATTTTTCCAAAACTCCAAGGTCTTTTCCCACCTTTCTATCCACCCAAATTCATGTTCTTTTTTTTTTCTAATTCAAATAACATCAAAACTACCAGAACTTGGTTTGTGCTGACTGAACATTGTTAAGCATGGCACATGTCATGGGCTGTGGTAGACATATCAAGTATTGTTTCATTCGAAAAAAAAAAAAAAACTAATTTTTCATCTTCCCGCAGCCCTCAGATGTGAACAGCTTCATGGTTGGGGATTTGATAATTTTCCTTTAACTATTACATCTCTGTTAGGTTCTGTCTTAGACTTCAATGGTTTCTCAGCATGTAGAAAATGGAAAACCTTGTGTTTCTTTTCCTAAAATTTTGAAATACATCTGATAAGGATTTTCAAATATATTTTAGAAGGTGGGTTTAAATAGGCCCAAACCTGGCTCTGTCTGCGAGGTGATAGTGTATATATTACTTCAAAGAAGGAAGGCTGTCAAAATCATACTGAGAGTGGGTTAAAAAATGACTACTTTGAGAGTAAGATTCACTGGTAATTTTGAAGAAAATGAGAATTTAGACTGATAGACCTTTCTTACACTTGGGATCATTTATCTATTTCTGTACATTTCTTTTTGAAATTGTCTTATTGACTGTGTCCTTGGCCTTACAGAAGCTTCTCAGTTTCAGGAGGTCCCTCTTATTGATTGTTGTTCTTAGTGTCTGTGCTACTGGTATTATATTTAGGAAGTTGCCACATGTGCCAATTCGTTGAAGGATATTTCCCACTTTCTTTTCTATCAAGTTCAGAATGACTGGTTTTATGTTGAGGTCTTTGACCCACTTGGATCTGAGTTTTGTGCAGGATGATAGGTTTGGATCTATTTGCATTTTCATACATTGTGCCATCCAGTTTGCCAACACCATTTGTTGAAGATACTATCTTTTTTCCATTGAGTATTTTTGGTCTCTATGTCAAAAGTCAGGTGTTCATACGTTTGTGAGTTAATGTCTGAGTCTTCAGTTTGATTCCATTGATTCACAAGTCAGTTTTTATGACAGTATTTGGCTGTTTTTATTACTGTAGCTCTATAGTATAATTTGAAGTCGGGAATGATGATGTTTCATGAGGATTTTTTGTGTTTTGGCAATTCTGGCTTTCAAGTTATTCCAAGTGTAATTGAGTATGGTTCTTTCAAGGTCTGTAAAAAATTGTGTTGGGATTTTGGTAGGACTTGCATTGAATCTGTAGATTAATTTTGGTAAGATTTCCATTCTTTTACTATGTTGATCCTACCTATCTGGAAGCATGGGAGATCTTTCCATTTTCTGATATCCTCTTCAATTTCTTTCTTCAGTGATTTAAAGTTTTTTTGTGAAACAGATCTGTTACTTCTTTTGTTATAGTTACACCAAGGTATTCAATGCTATTTGCAGCTATAATAAAGAGTGATGTTTCCCTTATTTCTTTTTCAGTCTGTTTGTCTTTAGTATATAGGAGGGCTACTGATTTATTTATTTTATTAATCTTGTATCCTCCTACATTGCTGAAGACACTTATCAGCTGTAGAAGTTACCTGGTAGAATTTTGTGGGTCACTTGTGTATACTATCATATCATCTGCAAATAGAGATAGTTTCACTTCTTTTCCAATTTGTATCCCCTAAATCTCCTTGTGTTCTCTTATTGCTTTAGCTAAAACTTTGAGAACCATGTTGGATAGATAAGGGGAGAGGGGGCAGCCTTGTCTAGTTCCTGAGATTAGTGGGATTACTTTGAGTTTCTCTCTATTTAGTTTGATGTTGACTTTCGACTTCTTGTAATCGCTTTTATTATACTTAGGAATTATTTTTCCTGTATTCCTGATTTCTCTTGAGCAGAGTCAGAGGTGAACAGAGTCTGGCTCCTGAGCTGCCTGTCTGGAGAATTCCTCTCTAGAATCAGGGTCGCATCCAAGGCTCCTCCAGCAGACAGGCCCTAGGCTTTAGCTGTGAGGGGCCTCTTCTAGGGACCCCTAGCTTGCCGGCCTGGGTCCCACCTCCCTTTTCATTTCTGATTCTGATAATTTGAATACTTTCTCTCTGCCTTTTGATTTGTTTGGATAAGTGTTTGTCTGTCTTGTTGATTTTCTCAAAGAACCAACTTTTTTGTTTGTTCGTTTGTTTTTCATTTAATATTATTTATTAAAACACTGCAAATAAGAGCCCATTCAGGATCAGAACTCCTGTAGCCAGACTCTGTTTTATGTGTGTCGAATGGTAAAGTGAGACCCTGCTAGCCAAGGAGCAGAATGAACAATCAGTGGATGGAACATTGAAGTCTCCCACTATTAGAGTGTGACATCTGATGTGGGAGTCAAGTTTTAGTAGTGTTTCTTTTACATATGAAGATGACCTTATATTAGGGGCATAAATATTCAGGATTGAGATCTCATCTTGATCGATATTTTCAGAGAAGAATAAGTAATATCTGTCCTGGTCTCTTTTGACTGATTTTAGTTTGATGCCTACTTTGTTGGATATTAGGATGGCAACACCAGCTTGTTTCTTGGGACCATTTGATTGAAAATTTTTTTCCAACCTTTTACTCTGATCCTCTGTTTGTCTTTAGAGTTGAGGTGTATTGCTTGTATACAGCAGAAGGTTGGCTTTTTTTTTTTTTTAATTTTGTATCCATGTTGTTAGGGAGTGTTTTTTATAGGTAAATTGAGTCCATTGTTATTAATGCATAATAATGACCACTAATTTTTATTTCCTGTTATTTTTGGTGGTAGCTTGTGTTTATTTTCTTTCTTTGGGCTTTTCTTCTGTGGGATTATCAGTTGTTTGTTTCATGGGTGTATCTGGGTTCTTTACACTGGAGTTTTCCCTCTAGGGCTTTCTGTAGTGTTGGATTTGTGGATAGGTAGTTTCAATCTCTCTTTGTCATGAAATATCTTGATTACTCCACATATAGTGATTAATAGTTTTGCTGGGTATAGTAGTCTGGTTTGGCAACCATGCTCTATTAGTATTTGTGTAATTTTTGACCAGGACCTTCTTGCTTTTATTGTTTCCATTGAGTAATCTGGCATTATTCTAGTGGGTCTGCCTTTATTGGTAAGTTGCCACTTTTTCTTTGCAACTCTTAGTATTTATATTTTGTTCTGTATATTTTGTGGCTTAATTATTATGTGGTGAGGAGACTGTTTTTGGAGGTCTAATCTATTTTGTGTTCTGAAAGCTTCTTTTATCTTTATAGGCATTTCCTTCTTTAGGCTGGGAAAGATTTTTTGTTTAATTTTATTGAATACATTATCTGCACCTTTGAGGTAATATTCTTATTCTTCTTCCATTTCTATTTTCTCAGGTTTGGCCTTTTCATGCTGTTCCAAATTTCCTGAATGTTTTTTGTTATGACTTTTGTTGTTTTTAGTATTTTCTTTGAGTGATTTAATTTATTTCCACAGTTGAATGTTCTACTCCTGAGATTTTATCTTCCATCTCTTGGATTCTGTTGGCTGTACTTGTATCTGTAGTTCCAGATCGTTTCGTCAGATTCTCTATTTCCTCTTTTCCCTTGTTTTGTGCCTTCTTTATTGTTTCTATATCAATTTCTAGTTCCTGGAATGATTCTTTCATTTTTTGGATTTCTCTTTCATGGTTTTCTTTCAAAGATTTGTTCATCTCTTGGAATTTTTTTATTTGTTTTTTTTTCTTTCTTTAAGGGACTTTTTTTTTCATAATTGCAACTGTTTATTACAGCAATCACAATAAACCCTGGATAAGAAAACATAGCTCATAATAAAATTTTACCATCAGCCCAACTGACTATTTTACAGTCACACATGTTGGCAAGACAATCCATTTAAAACATGCCATGCACAATCAACTCTTCAGGCCTGTTTATGTGGAATTCTGCTCAGCTATGATCAAGATTCTCCTGAATTGCAAACTTTTAACTCGATCCACATTCAAAATCAAACATAGTTAAAGACTAAATACTTCATTTATTATATTCAGCATTCTGTATTAAGCATACAATCCCATGCTCATTAATAAAAACTAGCATTTTTATCATTAGCTGTCCTTGTTGGCACAATCCCCAAAGCTTGGGAGACAAGATGAATGCCTGAGGACACCTAGGACTATGCAAAACCCCAATCTCAAAACATCCTAGTCAATACAGTTTTCTTCTTCTGTCTGCCTTTTCTGGACGCTGGCCAAATTCAATTCTCATACACCAAAGCCTTGTCACTGGCCTCATTTTCCTCAGGAGCTCCCAGAACATTGCAGGCCAAATAGCAGCATCCTTATGTGTTGGCGTTCACTTTTAAAAGAGTCATGTCTTAAGTGGGTTACTTTCTGTTGTGGATTCTCTCGGACCGCATAGGTCTCTCTCTACCTGTGCACCTCTTTGCATCTGCTCCGAAGACTCACAAAACGATGGTATCGTTCTTGCAGATATAGCATCCCGGCGTAAAAAGCGGGACTTATTTTTAACATCCTCTTTTAAGGCTCTATAATCTACATTAAAGTGTTTTCATTGTTATTTTCTTCTGTTTCTTCTTCACTGTTCTTTTCTTGTCTTGGTGTTGTACAGACATCAGCTTCTTCTGGGGATACCTTGTTGTTCATATATATATATATATATATATATATATATATATATATATATATATATATTCATGTACTGGTGTCTGAACATTGCTTCCTTGGTTTACACTTAGTCAGGTCTTTGTGGAATTTTAGTCGTTTGTGAGTACAGGGGTTGTGTGTCTCCTGTGTTCTCTGGTCACGGAGCCTACACAATTTCTTTCTCTGGAAGGGCCAGTGGATCTGAGCAGTCTGAAGATGTCTGTCTCTCACTCTGCTCTCCTACTTCACTTTGGACCTGGGCTCCTCGCTCTCTGAAGACATATGACTCTCATTCTGTGCTGGCCACCACGGGGGTCTATTGGTTCCAGTAGAACATATTTTATATTTTTCTGAATTCAGTAGTAGGATTTACAATCCTCTGACTATCTGAGTAAGTGTGACAATAACTGTGTTATAACTGTAATATTCTTTTTTCACTGGATAAAGTTTGTTTAAATCTTTAAATGTTGTTTTTTTTTTTTTTTTTAAAAAAAAAAAAAAACAATTGATATGTCCTCAAAAGTTTGACATTTGGAAGGAAAACTTACTAATATGAATGCATATGTTTATATATATATACATATTAATAGGGTCAAAAATTATGAAGCAAGGACCCTTAGGGTGTTTTATATTTATATAGACATATTTTATGCAAAAATTATATACTTTTTATGTACTATTCTTCCAGTGAATATTCAACTGTGTAGACTCTTTTGTAGATTTTATTGAAAGTTTTCTATCGCTCAAAAGCTATAGTTGAACTCATTTTATTTCTAAACAAAAGAATAAATAGAATTTCTTGTTCTGAATTGAATTTTTCGATGTTCTGGTTGTAAGTGCCTTTTGTGCTCATATGATAAAAAGATCCATGAGCATTACATATTCTGTATTTCAATAAATCTCTTTCTCTTGTAAGTGGATAATGTTATAAAAATTCAGTTCTTAGAAGAAGCTATGTGAAAATAATTTTATTTGTTATCTGGTTTATATAAGATTACCTAGATATATTTAAAATTTATTTTAAAGCTGTTATAAAATTTGTTTTATATTTTTAAACGTGTTATGAATTTTGTAAATTCTTAAGTATAAAAATTCAAAGAATGAACATCAAAAATTATTTTGTTTTATGTTTTGCAGCAGTAATAACCATTATATTTATATTTATTATTGTTTTTTGCATAAATTTAGAAAGAAAAAAAAGAAGAAATGTATCCTGTATTTTGTCTTCACCTAATTTGAAGTACACCTTGCTTGCATTTCCTTTTAGAGTTCAACTAAGCTCTGAAAATCATAATACCAGTTTTAGTATCACACTTGAGCAGCCACAGTTTCAATTATTGATTTGAATTTTCAAAGCTGCAACTTAATGGACAAATAATAAAAATATTCAAGGTGATATATATTAAGCCCAACAATCTCTAGCATGGCATGCTTTTAAAATATTATGTATATATATATACATATATATGTATATAATTGTCATTTAGAAAATTTTCAGAGGTTTGTAATGCATGTGCTTTTGATGTATTACAAAAGCAAATCTTTGATTCTCAAGTTGGTATTTTGTGATTAAGCTAAGTGAAATTGAAAGATTAGCATGGTGACTAGCAATATCTTGATTTAAAAATGTTAATACAGCTTTAAAATCAGAAAATATCATTCATAATAAATTAGATTATATAATTTTTTAAGCCATACATGGGACTGTTGTGCTTGAATATATCCTTGCATTTGTTCTTCATTAACACAGTTGATCTACATTTCCTTCATTTTCATGGTGCCAGAAGCACATGTGAATATTCTAACTGCATGATTTCTTTTGTGATTTTTGATGAATATGTTTAGTTAAGATGACTGCAATGAGTGTGGACTATTAGCAATTAGTGGTCTTTTGTTGTTGTTACAAAAGTGATTGTTAATATTTTTAATTTGAATAGTAAACACAAAGGTCATGGAGAGAAAATGTAAAGAATGGTATGAGTTTTTTTATTTTGAAATAGGAAAAAAAATAGCTACATTTGTTTCCTTTTAGCAAATCAAAATTCTGGGTCAATTTTGAAATTGCATCTGTATACAAATGAATTATTTTGTTCTGTTCCTGATTAACTAGTGTTCTATTTTTAAATTTTCATTCATTTGCTGAATTTATTTTTATATTAGTGTCTTAAAGAAAAAGAGAATGAAGAGCTGGATATTCAGTTAAGAGTGTTTGAAGAGAACAAAGAGGATGACCTAACTGAATTATCCCACCGTCTTAATGACATTCGAACTGAAATGGAATATCCTTTGACAAATAAAAAACTAATTTTACACCTATGTTCAGAAATTGAGGACTTGTTTTTATGTTATTAGTGTTCTTGTCTGTGTGCAAAGTTATAACTACTTCTTTGGTTAGTACTCCAGCATGGTGCTATCTTTGATAGTCTTCCGTACTGAAGAATTGCTAATCTGATTTGAAGATGCACTCAGACTATTGAAATGTTCACAATGGCTCACTGTATATACTGCTCACTGAGCAGATACACTCTGCTCAGTGGTTCTGAATAAACAAGAGTTTAGAAGCCTAAGACAACATATCTTAATCATAAAAATGCGGAAAAGTTTTTTGAGTTTACATGTGATACTAGCTAAGAGGTATTTTGTATGTATTAAATCCCACTCCACTTATAGGTACAATTGACTGGAAATGAACATCTTTCTTATCAAATATTTGGATTTCTTAATGATAGCAAAATAGTTAGATAAAATATTAGCTCCCTATAACAAATCAGTGTTGTAAAATTACAGCAGCATAATCTTCCTGTGCCAACTCTCTGATGTGAAACTATTTGCAATATAAGATATGATTGTCAGTTCTGCTACTTGTTCTAAACCCATTAAAATTCATCCTACTGGGTTCTATGAAGTAGAAAACCCCTTTGGAATCAAGTAACCTTTAAGCTGTGTTTTTTTTTTACATATATATATATATATTAATATTACCTTTCTTCTTTCATTATTCTAAACTGGAACAATATTTACTCTTAAAATTCATTTAGTATTTTAACTGCTTCATGTTTTTATGTATGTTAATTTTTTTTCAGCGTCACTGTTATTTTCATTTTTATCAATAAAGATACTTTGTATTCATTTATATAATCAATCATTTGATCCTTTCTATAGCCATTTAAAATACTTATGGTTCTTTAACTTGGCACTTTCATGTATTGTTCAAATAGTATATTGTATATTTAATTCTACTGTCCATTTTATTTTGTTTTAAGATATTGAATTACATTTTACCTCTTACTGTTAGTTTATGTGGATTTTCCAGCTTCCTACTATATATAATGTGAGTCTATTCTTGAAGTTTTTTCTAGCATCTTTACCACTAGTTATTATATCCTAAGGAAAAAGTTTCATAATTTCCATAATAATTTCAAAGAATCAAATATGAACACAATTTCATGTTGTGACCTTTTGACAACTGACTATATCTCTCTTATCCAAAAATAAAAATAGAACAGCAGTGGCTCTATTGGAACTGCTGACAGATTACGACAAAACCTATTCATTGATGACATTGCTATTTGAATGAGCCTAGCTATTATAGAAAGTTGACAAAATAAAGGATGACTGATTAATAAAAGTGTTGACACCCAAGTACTCTTGTAAATTTTCCATTCTCTAATTATAGTAATTTTATTTTTGCTATAGATGTTTAAATGCTGTATAATGAAGTTGAATTCTTTAATAATAATGGAAGCCAAATGGCAAATGTTTAATTTTAAAAATTAAGATGCTTTTGTTATAGATGGTATCTTTGATGTTTTTCTTAACCTACTTTCCACTGATATGAATGAAGTCTACCATCTTCTTTATAATATGCTGAAAGATACTGCAGCTGAAAATTACTTATTATCTATTCTGCAACACTTTCTGCTTATCAGAAATGATTATTATATCAGGTAAGGTTCATATTTGAGATTACTACATGTGTTATTTGAATTAGATATTAAGAGAAAGTTAATGAGGTAGTGGGGTTGAGGAAATATATGCATTATATGTACATAAAATATAAAGGTTTTAGTAGTTTAGCCAACACTTTAAAAATAATTTATTTATTATTATTAGGCCAGAGAAAATAACTGCATATAACTATGGTTCACAAAAGCAACCAGAATATAGGTAGAAATTAACCTGTCATGTATTATTGAGTCTATAATATTTATTTTCTGCTTGATGCTGATAAATCAATGAAAACATTGGGACTGCTAGAATATTTTAAATTTTCATATTTTAACAAGTAATATTTGATTATTTATTTTTATAGTGTTTAGTAAGTGTGTGATCTTAAATGTAGGATAATATTGTACATATTTTAGTTATGTACAATGAAACTTTTTAAAATAAGTGAATATGATCATAACCTATAGATTTGTTTTAGAAGAGATGATATGATTGATATCTAAAAATTAAAATCATGTATTAGCAATAGTTTTATGCATGACTAAAATTATCTATAGGCTCAGATAGGCTTTTGATAATGACAGGTCAAAATTCTCTCAGTTGATTTACATTCTTATATATATGCCATTATGTCATACTATGTTCTTAGACGACTCAAAACTTGCTTGAATAATAGAAAAAGAAAGACTATCAGAATGTTAGTTGTATTGACAACAAAAAATGACAGTTTTATATTAGCTTAAGGAGTATTTTTTTCCTTTATGCTACTCCAGTAATTGGATTGACAACAGGATGTTTAGGAGACAGAAACATGTTGAAATAATTACTGTGTGTTTCACCAAAAACACTATAAATAATAATATTTAATGTGGCAATACAGTGGTCATGATTATTCAGATATCTGGGAACATGATTTTGCACAGTTTCTCAGCAAATGACAATAAATGTTAAACAATTCTCATTTGGCATCTTTTTTGTTTTTTAAATGAGATAAATTCAGAGTAAATTTTATTTCTTAATTTTTCTTATATATAAATTGTTTAAGGGCAGATAAAGGCTATGATTCTGTCCATTGCATGTGGTATGTGAGTAGGTCGGTCTCTCTCTCTCTCTCTCTCTCTCTCTCTCTCTCTCTCTGTGTGTGTGTGTGGTATATAATTATGTATGTATTATTTGTGCAATTCTGTTTCTGTAACCATAGATGGAGACCAAAAGTCAATTTAGTTGTTGTGCTCTGTCACTCTCTGCCAGTTTTCCTTGGGACAATATCTCTCTTTCTGAAACCGGAGCTGGCAGATGTATGTTACCAGGCCTGTCTTTTTATTTAGGTTCTGAGCATTTGACCTCAGGCCATTCTTTATGCACACATAGTAATTTTATCCACTGAGCTATATATCCCATAGCATGCTTTCATCTTAAGGGTATTCCTGGGAGGTAGAGGTGTGTGACATGTGCTTTTATTCCACATGTTGACTTATTAACATTCCCTCAAATAGATGTGTTTAGTATTTCTTAGTTATCCAAAGAGTGCTTTACTTTATTGAAGTTAAGGGCTAATACTACTCATTCCCAAATCTAATGATTTTACAAAGCCCCAGACATGCATTTTACTTACTTCTTTTCATTCTTAATCTTTGGAACAGTCACAGGATTAAACACACAGAAGGATAATTAGAGTCTGTTTTTCTTTATTTTGGAGTTTTAAGTAGGTTGACAAGCTATATTTAGTGGTGTTTATATCATAATTTCTCAGAAGTAATACTTTTCTATAATACTATTGAATTTATTAAACCATGACAATTTGTCTTCCACAAATTTTAATGCAAAATGTCCCTTATTTTTACTTTTTCAGGTAATGTTTATTTTTAAGGCCAGAAGTACCTTGGGAGACTACTAAAACATGATGTGTTTTAAAATCTTTGACACACAACTCAAAGTGCAGCTACAGCTATGCATATTAATTATATATGGATTTATAAAATAGCTGTTTTTAGAAATATGTTGAATTCATGGGGTTTTGCATTGTTCTGTATCATAAATGACTCTGCCTAGTCTAGTAAACTGTTTTGACTGTCCTGAGTAAATGCTCTGCCCTGAATTCAAGATATTACTTGCCACCTAATGCCAAGAAAGTCATATTTTTTTTAAAAATGAGTACTTGCAGCTGTCTAGAGCCATTTGTATGCTCATAAATATAGGACTATGGGGTTATTCATTTTCATCAACTTTAGAAACAATACCTTAAAAATAAATAGGGTTGATAAGTATTTCTGAACACAAGCATGAATTCCTACAAACTAGGATATTAAGTCAGTACATATTTTCTGTCGATTACATCACACTCAATTTGACCCCCTAATGTTCAGTCTTTAGGCCTTAATCATATTGTCTCTCAAGGACTGTAAGTGTTAGTGGAATTATTTTTTTAGTGGTGCTACGAAAAACTCAGTTATTTTAGCATTCTGAATCCCTTCATAAGAAAATTGATTGAAGTAGAAAAGTATTTTCAATTTTTTTTCTCTTTTTTTCAGGCCACAGTATTATAAAATAATTGAGGAGTGTGTTTCACAGATAGTGCTTCACTGCAGTGGCATGGACCCGGACTTCAAGTACAGGCAAAGATTAGACATTGATTTCACTCATCTGATAGGTATGGAGTATATTCTTTACTGCCATTCATGGTTCACACCTTCTGTATACTGAGCACTTTTAAAGAGTACTTCTCTCACTGAACTTCTATTGATGTCTGGTAAATTATTGTTGTTCAGGCTGCTCAACTGTTAAAACTATTAGTTTTGAGGATCATAAGACTCCTCTTTATAGGTTCAGATATATTAATCTCTTTGATTAGTTTCAGCACTACCGAGTTAGTCAACAGTTAGTTGTTATACCCTACAAAAATCCATGATTTTGTTTTAAATAAGGGAATGCCTTGTGTTTTAGAAGCATGACTCTGATATCCTTCAATTCAGTTCACCCTCACAGAAAGATGGTGGTAATTATGTGTGTAGTACAGTCTCAGTATTGTAGGCATGTTACTAGCTTTCAAATTTGAGGAAATAATGTCATGATAAGGGAATTACCATATATACTTAAAGAATGCCAGGCAGAGTAGTATGATCAATGATGATGAGCTTCTCTTTTTTAATATGCTATGCTATGTGGATTTGAATTTGGATTTATAGCTAATCAAAACAATCATTGCCTAGTCTGAAGCTTGACGTTGCTTGTTTTAAATGAGAAGTTTGTTGAATACCATCTATATAATATTTTTTCACTCCATTGCAGAGGAGAGAGTCTTACAAAAAAGTCAGAGATTTAACATTATTTTTCACATTTGATTTTTCATTTCTAAAGGGAATCCATATTTACTGTATTCAGTTTAGAGATTTATGTAAATAAAAAATATCAGCTATATCAAGATCACTCCTTTTTCAATAAGTACATTTTAAAATAGCTTTTTCTTTATGTGTATCTACCTCTAAGATGACTTTTTTAGAGATTTGTGAATATTTGACTGTGTTTGAATTCAAATTGTGACTGTGTTACTACATGCCATGTTACGATCTGTAATGATTATTTGAAACACTGTTTTGTGTTATTGTTACATCTAGATTGTTTTCATATCCTTAAAATTATAAAAAAAAATCTGCTATTTGAACCCTATCACCATTTTTTAAAATAATCAGCTTAATTGAACATTTTTGCATGTATATGCTGGACATTTTCTCACTGCTCTTTCAGAGTTAATTGGTATCAGTGTGAGTAGGTGTTTCAAAGAACAAATATTTTTAGAACACTTAGAACACTTGAACCTTTAAATATGTGAGCTATATCCCCTTCTAATTGTTTCTGAAAATTTGACAAATATTGCGGAACTTTCATTAAAATATATATATTCCTACACAAATACACATAAAAAAATCAAGGGCTTTGAGTATTATCCAGGACATGTAGGGTTAGGGTTAGGGTTAGGGTTAAGTATTCTATTATGAGTTAATTTTACATCTATGTACATTTATTATTTTTTTAATAATATCAGACCCTTTTCTAAGAATCTTCAGTGACTTTCCTTTGGAAGATAGAAATCAAACTAAAAATTCTTGTCAGCTATGACTTGCATTGCCAATTTAAATCCCTTTTGATAATGCAACTTTACTGATTTTATGCAATATTGTAACATTTCTATAGTAAAATAAACTTTAAACACTTGGAACCAGGAAGAGGGCTTAGCAGTTAAAATCACACTGTGGTCTTGCAGAGGACCTGCACTTGATACCTATCACCTACATGACAGCTCAGAGCCATCCATTCATAACTCCAGGTCGATGATGTGACAATCCTCTTGTGGTCTCTGTGGGCACTGAAAACATGTGGTGCACATACATACATGCAGGCAAAATACCCATACATGTAAAATATGATAAAATAATTTTCTTAAATCTATAAAAATCATTCTTAATATTTTTTAATGGAAAATTTTGCTTATAATTTAATATACAAGGTAATCAATATATAGCCAATATATATTCATTTAAAATGTTTATGCTTAAATATAAATTAATAAATATATACATATTTTAATGTGTTATATACATAAAATCATCATTATATTCAAGATTATATATTCTGTATTACTCTTTCCTGCTGTTTTCTTTCCTCTTTCTTCCCTACTCTACTCAAATACTAGATGTGTCATTGAAAATAGACATACACACTGACTTTATTTTAGCTTAATTTTCTCTCTCCAATTTCATTTTCTAAAATCTTATGTAAGTAGTGTCATGTATCACATATTACATGTGTCTATCTCCTTTCATTAAATGTAATAATTTTGATGTTCACTCATATAGCCCATGTACCAATAGTATGTTTCTTTATATTGTTAAATATTATGTATGGAAATATTGGAGTAATGAACAAAGATACTAAAGAAGCTTTTCCATTATGTTTATTTACTAGACCTGAATAATTTTAAATTGCTTCCTTTTTTACAACATACATTTTTATTTTTATTTTTTGTTTTTTTGTTTTTCATATCAGAAGCAAAAGATTTTACTAGAAAACCTAACTGATGAACTAATGAATGTCACTGCTTCTTTATTTCTCAGATTTTTAAAGGATCTTTTTCAGTGTCCATTATCCTGAATATACAATCTTGGATCCCATTCTCTATATAATAATGTGCTATTTTAAAAAGAATTCTATAGTGATAATAGTTGAATTATAATATAGACTTTTATTGCAGGTTTAATTTCATCTAAGATATTTATCGATGCTTGAGTTTTTTGCTTTGATACTAAAGAATGAAAGTGTGGTATATGTGAGTTTTCCTTTAATAGTAAAGAATTAAAATGTTGTAATATATGTTGCATTAAAGTATAGATTAATTTCTTTTTAATAATAATTACAATTAAAATTTCAGAAATATATACTGTCAATCATAAGTATCTGGAGGTTCCATCTAATAGATTTCTAATCATTTTTTTCTTCATCTAAATAGATGCTTGTGTAAACAAGGCAAAAGTAGAAGAAAGTGAACAAAAAGCAATGGAATTTTCAAAGAAGGTAATATTGACAAAATATTAGCCCTCTTTTAAATTAATTAACCATAATACTTGATTATTTAACCATAACCACATTTGTTTCTTAGAACCTCTCCTTTAAATTTTGTATTACTTTACACTACTAGAATCAAACATTGTACAATATTGATTTCTTTCCTAATAAGATAATACGGTTATTATTTCCTCCTCAACATAAGTCATTAGGTAAGAAAAACACTAGCCTTATTATACTTAATGATAAATGAAATAAAATTAGCTACTTGAAAGGGGACATAGTCACAGTCAATTAATCAAACAAAACAAATTCCTCAAT
This sequence comes from Sigmodon hispidus, assembly GCA_004025045.1. NCBI lineage: Eukaryota > Metazoa > Chordata > Mammalia > Rodentia > Cricetidae > Sigmodon > Sigmodon hispidus. The sequence continues at coordinate 45,647 of PVIH01012927.1, read as the reverse complement.
TTTTTTTTGTCTTTATCATTCACTTATACTACTAAGTTCCAAAGAAGAGTGGGTAAATTTTAGTTTTTCTTTAATGGTATCACTTTTGAGTTGGTAATGAAATTTGTTGGTTAGAATGCTTTACTAACATGATCAAGAACCTGACTTTGATATTCAACACAAATAGCTTATTGGTATTAACGCCTGTCTAAAGTTGGAATCCTTTCTATTTTTTTGGTTGCTCATTTCTCCTTTAGACTTTTTGGAATTTTGTAGTTGTCATTTGTTCAATGATTGTGTTACTTTTTGTAAGCCTGTTGAAACTTGAGATTATTCAGTTTTATATGCTTATAAGTGTCTCTGAATAAATAAAATCTTGATATTGTAATTTCATTTAGGGCAAAGATGGCCCTTTTCTTATTTGATGAAACCCCACATATAATTTTTAATAAAATTATCAGTTTATTCAATATTCTTCCTTTTTTCTTCTCTCCTTCAACCTATAAGTCATTAATATATTGTCTTTCTCTGATTAGCTGCGAAGAGTATTTGAAAAGAAAGGCAGAAAAAATATCTCCTGTGTATAACCATCTGACAGGAGGAAATAGAATTTATATACTGCTCAATCTTTAACATTATGACGTACCTTGGAGATTAGATCATCACTTTTTATATCACTCTGGAAATTAAAGAGTTACTTTGTGGCATTTGCAGGAATGTTTTTGCTCCATCACATATAAGCATAGATATTAAGAGATTGAGTTTCATATAAGGAGATTGTGTTAAGCTCATGTTTATTGTTAAAAAATCCATTCCTTTGAGTAATAGGCCTTTAAATTTATTGTGCTTACCTCTTAATTAGCATGTTTTATATTTCAATTGAATGTCACAGACTCTTCTTAAATTCAACTAGACATTGTAAAATTGAAGCTTATTTTCATGACCTATCTTTGTAATTTCCTGTAATTATTTGAGGTGTCCTGAAATCATAGAAAAATACAGTGATAATCACTGTTGGAAATCCAACAGAAACCACTTGCTTGGCAACTAACAGAGACTGAGCCAACAACCAGGGAGCCTTCATGGAACTGACCTAGGCCCTCTGTATATATTTGACAGTTATGTAGCTTGTTCTATATGTGGGACTCCATCAGTGAAAGTTGGAGCTGTCATGTGTCCCTGCTGTATTGACTGCTATTGGGAACCTAATCCTCATGCTGAATTTCCTAGCCCAAGCTGAATATTAGGGGAAGGTGCTTGGTCTTATACCACCTTGATTTTTACTAGGTCTTTAATAGTTTTGATATTTGTACAAAGTGTTTTCATAATATTCACCCATATTCCTAGTTTTTTCAAAATGTTAGACCGTGATTGTAAGATCCAATCTTAGGTTTTCTACTCATGTACTGTTAATATAAACAAGCCAATTCTCCTTAGATGGTGGTCTATTCATCATTTAAAAGGAGAGCATATGATTAAAAACTTGGGAAAAGATCTCTTCTAGTTACCATATTTAGGTGTTTGTCATTTTCATTTCTAATTTGTGTGTTTATTTGCAGCACAGTACTAAATTAAAAGCAGGGAAAAAAGTGTTCTGGAAGTGGCACATGTGAAAAGCACTATAGGAGAAACTGCCTTTGAAAGAAGAATTATGATTCTAGATTCAGGGAGATCATGTTTATTTAATAAGCACATATTGAAAGAATTCTTTTTGTTTTGTTTTGATTTTGGAGTTTCATTGTGTCTTTTTTCTAGAACTCACAATGCAATTCAGGCTGGACTTGAACTTTCATTGATTCTCCTGTCTCTTTGTCTTGAGTGTTGGGGTTATAGATGTGTATTACTATGCCTGCTAAAGATCCCCATCATCTCAGTTAAGTAGAAAAACAATATCATTGAAGGAGCTGTAGATCACTCACCTCAAGTATTTGTTCTAGTTTTGGGATCTGATTATACTTCATTTTTTACCAGCCTCTAAAAAGCATTTTTCAAGTAGCCAGACAGATCAATAAAGACATAAGTAGTGTTTCACGGTTTGATGTAAACAATGTACATTGACACTTTTTTTTTAATTAACCAGAACAGCAGCACTCTATAATATCCAAAAGTAATGTTTAGTGAGGGAATACTATTTTCTAACAGGGAATGTGGTACGCTACCTTTCATATTCTTTAAAGACAATTCTTTATAGTAAGGTTTATCACTTTTAGAAACAAATATTCTGGGGATAATCTATAGAAATACAAAATGACTTGAGTTGACATTGAAAATAAAAGTAACATATTTTCTAATGAGAACTATACAGCTTTTCCGTAAATATGTAGCACAATTTTTGTCTTCTAAGAGCAATGACTGTGGTAATAGCTAAAAGGAGGAGATGTAGCAGGAAACCAGAAGCTACCCAGGTAAACTCTAATGGCTTCAAGGAACCTGAGCCGGGCAAGGCATGATCAACTGGAAAGAGCTCCGGAAGAGGAAAGAGCCTGGCCTTTTTTTTTGACCAGTGTTATGGTTAGAAAAGACCGATCAGTTTAGACCTCTCCTGCATGCTGTTTCTCCCTTTTCCACTCTAAATACCCTCTATACCATAAAGGACATTAAAATAATAAACACTACCTAAATATATAAATATAGCAGCCTGATATGTTCCATGACATGCTATGACACAATGCAGGAAATGTATATGCATCTTTTGGAGAGCTGATGTCTTTAGTATCCTATATTTTCATTTCTCATCCCCCCTTTTCTCTCTTGCTCTTCTGTGTATGCTCTTCTTCTTCCTCTTCTTCTTTCTTCTTCTTCTCCTTCTTCCTTTTTTTTAAATGCTGATTTACCTAGAGCCCAGGCATATAACTTGCTAGATCCTTCACCTGAACTCAACCCGTCTTATTCAGCCATGTGGCTGGATACCTTTTCTCAGAACAGCATTTTAGTTTCTTTCCCCTGTGTCTGCTGCCATCTGCTCGTCATGTCTGTGACAGCTCTCTGTGGGGGTTCTCTGTCTGGCATCTGTCTTGTTCTTCCTGTACTCAGAGTTTTCTTAGCCTAATAGCCCCACCCACACTTCCTGTCTGCCTTTTGGCCAATCACCTTTTATTAAACCCATAGATGGGACAATTATTTAAGATGTAACGCATAATCTACTACAATTTATGTTTAGTTGTAGATACCAGATTTTACTACACAGTCCATAACAACTAACAAATTTATGATACCCCTGCCTCTACTTCTGCAGTGCCAGCATGTGCCACCAATCCTGGTTTCACTCTCTTTTTTCTTTTATTTTTTTATTGTTCATTGAAAAAAATATTATATATGTATGCACTTCTTTACTGCAGAGTAAGAGAGAGAGAGAGAGAGAGAGAGAGAGAGAGAGAGAGAGAGAGAGAGAGAGAGAGAGAACAAGCTACATGTGTCTGCCCATAATGAGAGGTTATAGAACAAACAAAAAGTTTCAGTTTCTCCTGCTGTGTTATGGCATTGAAGGATAAAATCAGGTTGTTATGCATTTGCACAAGCACCCCTGCCTTCGTGAGTTGTTTAAAGAGGGTTATTGTTAAACAACTGATAGACAATAGAATTTCAGTGTGTATCATTGAACTGTCAGATGTTGTGAAGCACCAATTTTGATTTACTAAGCAATGACAATTAAAGCAGAAATAATCTACTGGCCAATATATGTTAATTTACATACTTCTGAGATTGAATGTGATTAAAAAATTGTTAATGTATTTCATATTTTATATTTTACTTTCTTATTAAAATGAAATGAATGGGGCAAACCATTAATAAACAATATTAATTTTACAATTGAATTTTTTATAACAGTAAACTTTCCATTACGTGTGAACAGAGATTTCATAGCCCTCCCATTTTTTCAGGTTTTTCTTAAAAACATAATTATTCCTCCTATGTGGATTCTTTGTTTTTAGGAGAATAATTTAGAACATTATCTCTCTGAGTAAGCTGTGAATCCAGCAAATCAAAAACCATTTACTATATAATGTTGTTAAAATGTTTCTCAAATATGTATTAATACATTTATGATGGTGGTCATTGCAGTTTGATGAAGAATTCACAGCTCGACAAGAAGCTCAAGCTGAGCTTCAGAGAAGAGATGAAAAAATCAAAGAACTAGAAACAGAAATCCAGCAACTTAAAGCCCAGGTAATGAAACAAAATGTACACTTTGGTCACAATGAATTTGGGGGTAAGAAAATATCATTTTAGTCAGAAGGAAAAATGTGATCAGAAACAGAATATTTGGTTGTTGTTGACAGTTTTACATTTTAGTTGAAATAAGTACAGATTTTAGTTTTCCTGGGACAGTAAATCATCTTAATGTTAGGAAATAAATAAGACTTCATTTGCTCAAACTGCCCTGAATATTTTAACAGAATACATTACCAAAGCCAAACTATTTATGACATGAAATTTTCATAATGATTTGAAAAATTGTGTGCATAGTATTTCTTTCAAAAAGTATATAGAAATGCTCATAAATTTTAATTATCCAAAAAACTTGGAACTTTAAATCTAGATTATTCAATTCAAAACCTATACACTTTATTTCTGCCTACATTCCCTTATATTCCACCTTAATATGATGTCCAAACTTTAAACTTAAGTGTACTCTCAACACATTTTGTGGCTTAACTCAATAATATGAATTTCAAGAGGGTTCCTTTAAATAGATAATTTCAAGTCCATGGTAGATGACTAAGTCTGTACCCAATAATATACTGAGAAATTACTTCCAAAGATACAGGTAATCTGCAAAGTCTTTATGGTTGTAGCCTTTTCCTAGCCATTAGCCCCTTTGTTTTATGTTCACTATACTTTGAGCATCATCCTACTTTTTTTTCTTCATTTCTGAGAACTTGATTTCTCTTATTTTCTTATTCTCCAATTGTGACATATCTTTGTGTTCTCTCTGCCCTTGGCATTTTTCTCTGCTTTATTTTTCCTTTCACAAATGGGCAACTAAATTTCATATGTTCATATATCACCCTTTAGTAGATATAAAGACATTTGAGTCTTTCTTGCATTTCTAGATTTCGCCATAGGCATATCTTTTGTATAGGGATGAAAATCATATTTTTTCCTTTTCCCTTTCCTTGAACATGCTTATTCTCCATTTTTAGTTGTTTTAAAATTTACAACTTTTTTAATACTAAAGTTTGATTTGTTGCCTGCCCTGTTTCTGACAAATACAGTTAGTTCTTTTATTTAAATTATTTCAGTAACATTTTCACCTCTTTATCAAAACTCCAGTCCCTTCAGGTCTACTTTTGTTATATCTTGCTGAAATATTTTTTCTGTGGTTGTGCATAATTTTCTTTTTTTTCCTTCTTTATTTTGTATTTATCAAGAAAAATAGTAAAATGAATTTAAAATGCTGATAAGTTAACAATAACTATAAGGAAGATAAAAATCAAAAGCATTACTTATCAAGGGTGATAATGAAATAAGATTGATATATATTTACTGTGTTCAGCTTTCCCTCTGAATTTTTTTCCATTCCTGTATATCCTTATTCAAGGTCCGTTCCCCCTCCCACCACATCAGGTCAATTTTTTCTTCTCCACAACTCTCCATCCCCTCCCTGGGCAGGGAGCAGACAGTCCTATGGTCCCACTGACCCAATAATGCTTAGATCAGTCTCCACTCCTGGCAAATCCAGTTTTGCCCCCCCTCCCTCAAGAGCAAGTCAGGAGTTTGTGATACTTCACTCAGGAGGATAATCTCCAAATCCATCCATTTGCCTGCAAATTTTAGGATATCATATTTTATTACCGCTGAGTAGTATTCCATTGTGTAGATGTACCACAGTTTGTTAATCTATTCTTCAATTGAGGGACATATAGGATGTTTCCAGGTTCTTGCTATTACAAATAATGCTGCTATGAACATAGTTGAGCTAATACCTTTGGAGTGTGTATGTGCATCTTTAAGGTATACACCCAGAAGTGGTATTGCTGGGTCCTTGGGGAGATTGATTCTCAATTTTCTGAGAAACCGCCATATTGCGTTCCAAAGTGCCTGAACAAGCTTACACTCCCACCAACAATGGAGGAGTGTTCCCCTTGTTCCACATCCTCTCCAACATAGGCTGTCATCTGTGCCTTTTATCTTAGCCAATCTAACAGGTGTTAGGTGGTATCTCAAAGTTGTTTTGATTTGCATTTCTCTGATGGCTAAAGATGAAGAGCAGTTTTTCAGGTGCCTTTTAGCCATTCGTAGTTCCTCTGCTGAGAATTCCTTTTTTAGATCTGTACCCCATTTTTTGGTTGGGTTATTCAAGGTTTTGTGCTCTAGATTCTTGAGCTCTTTATATATCTTAGAGATGAGCCCTCTATCACTTGTAGGGTTTGTGAAAATGTTTTCCCCTTCTGTAGGCTGGCTTTTTGTCCTATTGACAGTGTCCTTGGCTTTGCAGAAGCTTCCCAGCTTCAGGAGATCCCACTTATTGATTGTTGGTCTTAGTGTCTGTGCCACTGGTGTTTTATTTAGGAAGTGGTCGCCTGTGCCAATTCGTAGAAGTGCATTTCCCACTTTCTGTTCTATCAAGTTCAAATTGGCTGGGTTTAAGTTGAGGTCTTTGATCCACTTTGATTTGCGTTTTTTACAGGGTGATAGGCTTGGAGCTATTTGGATTTTTCTAAACACTTCCATCCAGCTATGCCAACACCATTTGTTAAATATACTATCTTTTTTCCATTGAATGTTTTGGGCCTCTTTGTCAAAGATCAGGTGTTCATAGGTTTTTGGGTTAATGTCTGCATCCTCAATTCTATTCCATTGGTCCACATGTCAGTTTTTATGCCAGTACCAGGCTATTTTTATTACTGTAGCTCTATAGTATAGCTTGAAGTCAGGGATGGTGATACCTCCTGAGGTTCTTTTGTTGAGTAAAATTGTTTTGGCAATCCTGGCTTTCCTGTTATTCCAAATGAAATTGAGTATTGTTCTTTCAAGGTCCAAAAATTATTGTGTTGGGATTTTGATGGACAGTGCATTGAATCTCTAGATTGCCTTTGGTAGAATTGCCATTTTTACTATGTTAATCCTACCTATCCAGGAACATTGGAGAGCTTTCCATTTTCTGATATCCTCTTCAATTTCATTCTTCAGTGATTTAAAATTTTTGTCAAATAGGTCTGTTACTTCTTTGGTTATAGTTACTCCAAGGTATTTAATACTATTTGCAGCTATTATGAAGGGTAATTTTTCACTTAATTCTTTTTCAGCTCTTCTGTCTTTAGTGTATAGAAGGGCTACTGACTTCTTTGAGTTAATCTTGTATCCTGCTACATTCCTGAAGGTGTTTATCAACTGGAAAAGTGCCCTGGTGTAATTTTGTGGGTCACTTATGTATATAATCATATCATCTGCAAATAGAGATAGTTTCACTTCTTCTTTTCCAATTTGTATCCCCTTAATCTCTTTTTGTTCCCTTGTTGCTTTAGCTAAAACTTCAAGAACTATATTGAATAGATAAGGGGAGAGAGGACATCCTTGTCTATTTGCTGATTTTAGTGGGATTGCTTTGAGTTTTTCTTATTAAGTTTGATACTGGCTGTCGGCTTCTTGTAAATCACCTTTATTATATTTAGGTATTCTACCTGTATTCCTGATCTTTCCAGGGCTTTAATCATAAGGGAATTTTGGATTTCGTCAAAGTCTTTTTCATCATCAAAGGATATGATCATGTGGATTTGTTCCCTTAGTTTGTTTATATGATGGATAACGTTTATAGTTTTTCATATATATATCCATATATATATATATATATATATCTTTGGGACACACTGTCACTACACAGCCCACAGCCCAGGTTAGCCTGAAAAATTTTATGTAGTCTAGATTGTGCCACTATGCCCTGATGAGCTGCATCAAATATAGTTCATTATATTTTTGATTATTTAACTCCTAATTATTTATGAAGTGGCTAATATGGTCTGATTCTGAGATGCTTCAAACTTGTAGAGTATAAATTTACTTGAGTTAAAATTTTATGCATTTATTCTTTTTTCAGGTATATTCACATTGTGGGCAATACTCTCCCTAACCTATACCTCCAGTTTAAACTATTTTAATGAATTTGTTGTTGTTTTTGGTCAAATGACTTTTGTCTAGTAGACAAAAAAATTTACTGATTTTTAAAATGTTTATTGAATATTTGCTTTTTGCATCTGGATTAATTTTAAAATTTTATATCTTCAGTGAAAAGATGAGACAAAGAATGTTACATTTCAAATATTTAAAATATGAATCATCCAAAATTTTTGTGTAATGACAAATTTTTTAAATTGAATTTTTTAATAATTACATTAATCATAGTCAAAAAATTGGTCTTCTATAAGTTTTATAATTTCTCATGACATCAGGAAAGGATTTCGTTCCAGGAGAGGCTGGCCATCTTAATAATGCAAAGATATTTATATAAAATTTTATATATGAATATATAATTATGAATACTTATATGAGATAAAAATTGATCGCTAGTGGTGAACATTATTTAAGACATATCTCCACAATCATGCTTAACAACTACTAATGAAAAATTTTTAAAGTATTTTTCTAAATAAAAACATTATTTAAATTGTTTATCCAAATTGTATTTTTATTATTAGTATTATTAGGAATAAAATCATATATTTATCCATGTATCCCTTTGTTCAGACTCCCTTCCCCCTCCTCCCCCTCCCAGTCACTCCTTTCTCCCCAACTCCTTATCTCCTCCTCACCAAGGGCAGGAGGTCCCAAGGTCCAAAGGTGGCTTATTTCACCATCCAATCCTTGTAGATCCCCATTCCTCACCCCAACATCAAGACTGCTTCAAGTGTTACTCTGTTGGGAATGGGCTCCAAAGTGCTGGTCCAAGGTCCAAGATGTTTCAGACCCCAACCTGTTCATTATTGTGGTTTGCAGCTTGGACATGCTCTGCTTTTTGCTTTTTTTGTTTAGAGTCCACTAATGAGTGAGTACATCCCCTGCTTATCTTTCTGGGTTTGTGACACCTCGCTCAGGAGGATATTCTCCAAATCCATCCATTTGCCTGCAAATTTCTGTTTTTTTTTTTACTTGCTGAGTAGTTCTCCATTGTGTATATGTACCACAGTTTGTTAATCCATTCTTCAGTTGAGGGGCATCTAGGTTGTTTCCAGGTTTTTGCTATTATGAATAATGCCTTTGGGGTGTAGATGTGCATCTTTAGGTAACATATGCCCAATAGTGGTATTGCTGGATCTTGGGGAGACTGATTTCCAGTTTTCTGAGAATCGGTGATACTGCATTCCAGATTGGCTGAGCAAGCCAAGGATGTCCTCTCTCCCCTTATCTATTCAATATAGTTCTCTAAGTTTTAGCTAAAGCAATAAAAGAACGACAGGAGATTAAGGAGATACAAATTGGAAAACAAGAAGTGAAATTATATTTGCAGATGATATGATTCTATACATACGTGACCCACAAAATTCTACCAGGGAACTTGTAAAGCTTATAAACATCTTCAGCAATGTAGCAGGATACAAGATTAACTGAAAGAAATCAGTAGCAAACTGCTGAAAAAGAAATAAGGGAAATATCAATCACCCTTTATAAAAGCTGCAAATAGCATTAAATACCTTGGAGTAACTACAACCAAAGAAGTAATAGATCTATTTGACAAAAACTTTAAATAACTGAAGAAAGAAATTGAAGAAGATATGAGAAAATGGAAAGATCTCCCATTTCTTGGATAGGTAGGATCAACATAGTAAAAATGGCAATTCTACCAAAAGAAATCTACAGATTAAATGCACTTCCCATCAAATTCCCAACACAATATTTTATGGAAATTTAAAGAACAACAGTCAGCTTCATTTGGAATAACAGGAAAGCTAGGATTGCGAAAACAATTTTGCTCAAAAAAAGAACCTCAGGAGGCATCGCCATCCCTGACTTCAAGTTATACTATAGAGCTACAGTAATAAAAACAGCCTGGTACTGGCATAAAAACAGACTTGTGGATCAGTGGAATCAAATTGTTGATCTGGGTATTAACGCTAAAACCTATGAACACCTGATCTTTGACAAGCCCAAAAAATTTATGGAAAAAAAAGATAGTATCTATAATACATGGTGTTGGCATAGCTGCATGGTAGTGTGTAAAAAAGTTCAAATAGATCCAAGCCTGTCACCCTGCACAAAACTCAAGTGCATATGGATCAAAGACCTCAACATAATCCTAGCAACAATGAACCTGATAGAAAAGAGGGTGGCAAATACCCTCCAAAACATTGGCACAGGTGACAACTTCCTAAATATAATACCAATAGCACAGACACTAAGAACAACAATCAATAAGTGGGAATGTTCTATACATTCAGCCTTCATTTAATGTTTTTACACTTAATTTACTTCTCTATAAACATTGATATAAAGATGTCTTTAAATGTCCTATCTACATTACAAGGTTATAATAAACACAAATTGAAGCAATAAATGGAAATTTTTGATATGCTTAGATTACTATGCAAATGGATCGTACTTAGTATTATTCCCCAGTACTTGAAGACAGCTAAACTACTGATACTGTGAAAAATTTTCTATAAGACTAATTGACTCCCAAGGGATTTGAATCCATGATCTTGTCATACTTTAATCAAATTTTAAAAAGCTAGGCTAACAGTTCTAAGCCACATGCCATACTTCTTTGTCTATATTTAAAGTTATTGTTTCATTATATTAGAGCTTTTCATAAAAATCTTACAACCTGCCAACTCTCCTTTCGTTACTTATATATTAGCAGAAATAATAATTATCCGATTATGCAGTGTATGTGAAAAGCCTTTACTTATAGATACTGATAAATTGTATACAATTTTAGAAAGGTTCAGTCTTAGGCACTCAACTCTTAACAGATGTGTATACTTTGTGTTATGTGTTCTTATAAGCACTTAAACTTTTTTCTGTTTCAGGGAGATTCATCTACAATTCCAGGCCCACCTCCACCACTTCCACAGCCGGGTGCTGGACCATGCCCCCCACCACCTCCTCCACCCCCACCTCCACTCCCTGGAGTAGTTCCTCCTCCTCCACCACCCTTACCTGGGATTCCACCACCACCACCGCCACCTCCTTTGATTGGAGGACCCCCACCACCACCACCCCCTGGAGGAATACCAGTACCACTGAAAATTGAGCTACCTTATGGGATGCAAGAGAAAAAAGTATATAGGCCAGAAGTATCCATGAAAAGAATCAACTGGTCCAAGGTAAGACTATAACTCCATGGACATTTTTGCTTTTCCCATGACTAACAATTTGTGAGAAATGGATTGTTGTGTGTCAGTGTTGAATGCTGTTTAAGACTGTGATTACTGACATTGCTTACCTCTGTGTGTTTAGCATCTTATGTTCATCATTAAATGTATGAACTAGATAACCTTACCCAAACCTTTGAAATTATGGTAAAAACATGTGAAAGTAAAATTGAAAAAAATATGTGAAATATATGATGAAATATACTTCTTATCATTACAATTGTTAAGTATTGTCACTTTCTTAATATCATTTATTGTTAAGATACTATTGTCTTTTTCATTTTTTGCCTTAGATAATGTGAGTGTTTTAATTTTAAACTTTTTTTAAAAAGATTTTTATTTATTTATTATGCATACAGTTTTACAGAAGAGGGCACCAGACCTCATCATAGATGGTTGTGAGCCACCATGTGGTTGCTGCGAATTGAACTCAGGTCCACTGGAAGAACAACCAGTGCTCTTAACCTCTGAGCCATCTCTCCAGCCCCTAATTTTAAACTTTTAATGAAAGTGCAATAAAATTATGGGGAGGGTATACTCAAACAAATAGGAGGACAAGAAGGTTTAAGGAAGAGTGAGTGTAAGTAGTGTACATAATGTACGTGTGTTAAAGTTTCACAATGGGTAGTAGTGGCCTCTGCTTTTAATCTGAGCACTCAGGAGGCCAAGGCAGGTAGATCTCTGTGAGATTGAGGCCAATCTGATCTACAATGCTAGTTCCAGGACAACTAGGACTGTTGCACAGAGAAACCTCATTTAGAAAAATAAATTTTAAAAAAATCATAATAAAATCAAATAATTGGTTCATCAAATATTAAAAAAACAGGGACAAATGTATGCAAATAGAAGGAACATGTACTAATATTTTGAATATCTTTTAGTCAATGCTTTTTAATGTATTTTACTGTATGATACATTGGTTTTGTGTAATTTTTCTATATAGTAATAGAAGTATTCTTCTGAATATTTATGAGTACAATTTTATGTATTTTAAATAGAATTATTGGATAATAAACAAAGGAAATTCTGACTTTGAAAACTAAACAGGAAGTAACAACACAAAAGATTATCATTGTTATTTTGTCTTAGATTGAACCTAAAGAATTATCTGAAAACTGTTTCTGGCTAAAAGTAAAGGAAGAAAAGTTTGAGAATCCAGATCTATTTGCAAAATTGGCCTTGACATTTGCTTCCCAGATGAAAGGTACCTCTTATTTTTACACATTCCTAATTCCTGAACTTCATGTGTTAGAATTCATTTCTCTGCTAAAACATTCTGTGGATGTGTGAATATATTGTTTTCTCTAAGTAGGATCAAACAGAAAAATATTCATGTACTACCTAAGTTTTTCTCTGCAACCAATGAAAAAATTTTTCATTTGAGTTTTCTTTTGCATAAATATTATTATATAACTCAATGTATACATTTTTATCTTTATTATTAAATGTGTGTGCTATACCTTATAAAACTGCTATTTTTTGAGAAATGCAAGGTTAATTTTTGGATTTACCATGTATCACAAAAATTTGATTATGGAATACTAATGCCTCTGAACTATATAAAAGATGTTAGTGTAAGACTGATACCATAAGGCTTACACTTTCTGTCTTCTTAAGTGTTATTCATCAACTTTATTTTCCATGAAATCTCATAGTTTTTGTTATGAGTATATGTTCTGAATTCAAAACTGATCCTCAGCAATATGACTGTTGATTTGACAAAAGCATATCTTTTAATGATTATGCTCAACATTTTAAGTATTTCACACATGCCATTCAGATAATCTGTTTGATATCTAATAGATACTTAATAATGTTCATTTGTTTTTTTCTATTTTGCTTATCTTATGTTGAGTGTATGTGTGATTCATTTTAGTTACTGACAATAATTACACATTTGTTTGGAAAGACAACTTACATTTTTTCCTTGTGGCACTCACTAAAGCTAATCATTTACAAAAGAAGCAATTTTTAAAGCTCCTGAAAAAACCTAATCAAACCGGAGTAAAACCAAACCAAATTATTCAAATCATGTACTCACTACTCTCCATGCTGCCTCTCCATTCCCCTCAAGTTTATTTCTTCAAATTTGAGGTATCATTTTTCCTATTTTGCTAATTTTGGCTATTTGAGAACATGTAAGGAATGTGGAACTATTTGGTGGTGTTATTTTTTCAGAAGTGACATTTCCGCATCAGTTAAATATCAAAGGGGATTCTGTGCATACATATAATGGAACAAACAAATTTTGATGACACAGTACATGTTTTAATAAACACTCTTAAGAATTATTGTCTTCTTTTAACAGTTGAAATTCTTTGACATTTACAGTGCCTTGATTCATAATTTGGTCGATAGGTGGCAGGCTTAGTAAGAAATCAGCAGGAGGTTCTGGCTCCAGCAAACTCCTGCCCTGGCTCTGATAGCTTTAGGGCACCACTTTCTTCTCCATTTTGCTGCTCATTGCAATCAGTCAGAACCGTTCTAGAATGAGCCACCAAGCTCTTGTTTCTAAGACCTATTTCCAAGGCTGTTAGACTCAGTATTCCAAAACCTTTTCAGAACTATCCCCTACTACAAGGCTGTTGGAGAGCTCATGTCTCCATTCTCACTAAATGCATTATAAAAGCACTAGTAGTCTATGTTGTCAAAGGAATGTTTAAAAATTTAAAGTAGCTTAGAATTGCTAAATAGAAAGGAGCTTTAAAATGTACCATTTTAATGCCTATAATATTTAGATATTCAAATTTTTAATGTTCAAAAAGTTCCATGAAATTATACTTTCTGTACGAATTACTTACTATTAAAATTTTAGAGAAAATTATTTTTAACATTTGACTACAAAGCAGCTTATCCTATTTTAAGGGTGGGTGTATCTCACATTTTATTTAACTAGTTTGTAAAATACATAGAATGTGCATGGGGAAGAACTAATTAATGTCTTCTCCTTGCAGCAGAGAATTCATAATGTGTTGACCAGGGTTGGAAGATTACCATATTTTGTCAGATTATAATAAATGTCTATAGTCATAGACATTTTTCAAAAGCTGGGAGGGCATAGAATGTAAGTAATTTAGAATTGGAAAAATGAAGAACCTAGAAGTTGTAGTATAATCATTTCAGTAGTTTAAATAGAGAAGGATTGAAGGAAGTCTTTCTGGATAGGGAACAGCATTACCAAAGTATGAAAAATTTAGAAGTCTCAAATTTGACTATATGTGTTTGAATAAAGAACTACTGGTGAAGGGGATACATGGATTAAAAAAAAATGAGACTTAATTCATAATAAAAAAAAAAGAAAACTACTAGTGAATTGTGTGATACCCAGGGTCAGAAGGATTTATATGACTATCAAGCTTTTTTATGTTAAGCATAGAAATAAAAACAGAAATTAGAGGGCTTGTTGCAGTTTGGCATTTGCCTGGTTTGACCTTTCTGAGAATAGAACTTCAGTCTTTGTGACAAAACCTATATATACTAATTGAGGTTGAACTAGAAGTTTAGAGCCAGCTCTAAGCCAATGGTTTCCTGTTAACAGTGGAGAGAAAAGAAGTACATGCAGCAGTCATTGGCTTTAGAGTGAGCAGACTTGGTGAGACCTTAACAGTCACAGTGAATAACATTGTTTTCTGCTGTTTTGGTATTAATGAGAGAAGTACCACTGTGTGTAAAGAATGTCTCTAGGTCTGAACATTTACCTACCTTAGGAGAATCTGATGAAATATAGAAATGAAAAAAAAAAGTTTATAAAGAGATCTTGTTAGAATTGGTTAAAAATTTTTAATCTGTCCCCAAGTCACATTGTTAATAGCTAATACAAAAGGTCAAATAAAAACTATGAAATGTGTATAGCCTTTCTTTTCTTAGAAGATTAATCTTCTGATTTCAGAACAATTTTCATTTCTTGCATAATATTTTCTGTGGGAAATTTAATTTCTAACCCCTCTTTTCTATATTAGATATGAAACCATGTCGATTAATGCTAGAGGTTTTTTTATTGCATAGGTAATTCATGATGATTTACAGTTTGTATTATGGATCTTACTGAATGTGAATAAATATCGTTAGCCTCAGCAAGATACAATGATACCCTCAAATAATGTGAATCTTTTTTTATCTGTAAGGTCTTTTCTAGTTTTCAAATTCTGTGTTTTCTTTTTAATGAGATTAATGTTCTTATAGGCCATCATAATGCCACTATACAAAATATATTTGAACATACTGTCTACATTAATGAAATACGTGTGTATATATATGAACATATATATGTATACAAACAGAAGAACAACTGCAGAAGATCTGTAAAAATTGAGATTTGTGTGTTTTCAAGTTATGTTTATTCAACTAGATGATATTTGGAGACACAACCTTGCAGGCGATAATGATAATGTTATTTTGCCTTTAAAAGAACAATAATTATACATAATAATAATAATATTATTATTATATAATAATTAATGATACTTAATATTAACTAAAATTGAAATAATAATAAAATGTGTAGCTTATAACTGCTAATTCTAATTAGAATTTCTAGGGTTCTCTAGGGGCTTTAGGAAGAACAAAGATAGTACATGTTTGGAACTTATAAGCATTTTTTTGTTGTTTTAATGTTGCTTGGAGGTAATATAAGAAATAAACATAAATAAACATAAGAAGTTAATAAAATTTAGCCACTTCAATAATATATTTCTATAGTTCAGTTTAGATTTAATAATAACTGAAATTGTAGTGTTATAAATATTTCATGTAGATAAATTTCATCTTATAATACTTAAAATATCTTAGTTTTCATATTTTGGTAGAACACAATTTTATGATGAATATGAAATGAGTTTTTTTCTTAAAGTTATTTTAAATTGTGTTTCTTATTTTAAACGTCAGCTGTCTGACTCTGAAAATATCCAGTGATGCTTGATTGATTACCACCATTTTTTATATTGGGTGAAGAAATAAAAGAATAGTAAACATCTAATTTATATCTGTTTTCATAATATAGACCATTTTTCAGTTGTCTTGACAATAATGAGATGCCAGTCTCAATGTCTATATTCTTCATACAATGGTGTTAATGTGCCCAGAGGGAAATAGTGTCCTAACAAATGAAATGTCATCTTCATGACATGCTTCTCCCAGTTACAGAGATGGTAAATTCCAAATCCAGCACTGGAAGTTTTAGAGGATGCCTTCACATGTGTCCTGATATGGTGTAAATACTGAGGTGTCTTTCTTGGGTCCCTGTTATGACATAACCACATAGCAGAGACTTTATTCCTAACATTGTCTCCTTGAGTCTTAGGTTTATCATGTGAATTTTAAGAGAACATTAAGAACATTAAAATTCAATTATTTTTAATAGCTATGTTAATTCCATCATTTTATTATATATCCATTAGTTGTCTGTAAATTGATTATTGTTGTCACCTTAACAGAATTCGCTATACCAATATTTTCAGCTTAGGATGTTATGTATATTTTTTAATATTGACATTTCTAGCATCAAATTATCATCATTCCTTTATGCAAAAGATGTAATTAGGAATTATATATATATATATCAATATAATTAAGCAACTTTAGAGAGAGATTAAGATAGACTACCTTCTGCCTGTTAAGCAAGGGGATTTTAAAATGGTTGTCTTTAAAGATTGTAATACTTCCTTAATTAATAATATGTATCACTACAGTGACTACCAGTAATAACTGCAACCATTATAACAATAGCATGATAATGCATTATCTGATATATCTTAAAAGCTGCAGTTTCCTGAACCTGTATTTCACTTAGTCTTCATTTCAACGTAGATAATTTATGATTTTTTAAAGGAATATGTCTTGATTTCATAAATAGTAAGTAATAAAAATGTGATTTGGAGCCAAGGTTTGTTTTTAATGACTTCTTATATTGTACCAATGAGTTTTAATGACTTTTCTGCCCTCAGTTATTTGCTCATTTTGTTTCATAGTTTAACAGAGCTGTTTTTCACACAGTTAATGATGTAGTACCACATACGTTGTATTATCTTGTGAAATGTGTCATCCTATTACCCTAACACTAAATGTAGTTTGTTAGAGCAGGAACCAGAAGAAACAAGTTGTAAATTATTCTTTGAAGGAAATATGTTTGTTTGGATTTTTTCTTCCTATGACTAAGGTTCTTTTTTTTTTCTTTTATCATTATATCTGTGAAATATACCACTGATAAAACTGTGATTATTTTGGGTCTTCTTTTTAATTTATTTATTTGTAATTTAAGAAAAATATAGATTTATGTCATTATTTGTCAGGTAAAGGTTGATTAATATACAGTGGATACATGTATAAAGAAATGAAATAAATTTATCATTAGGAACTTTTGGTGATAGATTCATAACATCATAAATGCTTTGCATTAATTTATTTGCTTTTTGGTGATGTGAGCTATAAATGCTATTTCTAGTTTTTTAATTTCTAAACTGTATGAACTAAGCACAATATCAGGATTTTTGAAATTGTTTGTTTGTTGTTTGATTTTATGAGACAGGGTTTCTCTGTATAGCAATACTGTCTGTCCTGAAACTTCCTCTGTAAACCAGCTTGGCCTTTAACTCACAGAGATCGGCCTGCCTTGGCCTCTGGAGGACTAGGATTAAAGGCATGTGATGCCACTGCCAAGGTATGGTGTTCTTTTGACAACATCTGAAAATTTAAAAAAAAATCAGTCAATTAAAATTATTATTCTAGCTAAATTTGTTTTATTTTATAAAATATAAATACATTGAAAGTTGTATAAATTTTAACAACTGTATGTAAAGCTCCAAAATGTTATGTTTTGTTTCAACTAGATGTTAAGCCAATCTCAGACTGTATTTTGTACAAGAAGTGAGAGCATTTTTGTTATGCAAAGTATATTTAAATTAGTAAAATTCAAATTTTCTGAAGCATTGCATATACATATTCTTTTGTCAATGTTTTTGATGAACGTAAATTTAATTATTATTTATAGGTTAGTCATCAATATGTGAGCATAAAAGTTTTCTAGTAATTTTAAATTGTGCTCATAAGTATTTTAATTTTAATGACATTACATTAAAATACTTTTTAATGTCTTATAAGGTAAATGTGTTGTTACAAATTTATTATAAGTCATCTCAGATATTGTATGGGAAATAATAAATTCAATCCAAAATTGTAACTTTTAAAATTTGTTTACAGATATAGCAGATTAATACTTTGCTACTTGGCATAGACCTATTGTGTTGAATTTATTTTAACCTTTCCAATTATCATTATTCGGGTACCAATTTTCATATCACAGATTATCCCTACAATTAACAGATTAGCAACATCCACTTTTAGTGGTTGGGAAGTTGCTTTGTGATGAAATGTTCGTTTAGAATGCATGAGATCCTGGCTATATTCTCAGGACAAAGAAAAAGAGAAAGAAGAAAAAAACACTCACTATTTATTTTCCACAGTATCAGGAATCCTGGCAGTTCTCAGTCAAGTCATGAACTTTACCCACAAGTGTTAAAATATTTTTTCCTTGCTGAGCAGTAGTTCATTTTGTTGCCAAAGCTAGTAGCAGAAAGTAGCTTACATAATAGAAACAATATCTTTATTATTTCTATAGACAAATGCACATACTTATCATATTCTGCATATTCAACTACTAGTAAAATGCTATATATTTGGATACATTGTACATATTTATGAACAATGTGTCTCTTCAATATCTTTATCACTTACTAAGAAATCTGCTTTTCAAGTATGAAAGCTACATATTTATTTTTGAACATGGCTTGTATTTGCTTAATGTTGTACACTTTTTTGACTTTCTACTTTTTTCTATGTGAATGGATATTTTGCCTGAATGTATATCTATGTGCCTTTTGTATGCAGAGATCAGAGAATGATGGTGCCATTCTCTGGAACTTGTGCTTCACCATGTCAGTTCTGGGTACTGAAACTGTGTCCTCTAGAAGAGCCACAAGAGCTTTTAATCACAGAGCCATGTCTTCTGCTCCTATTTAGATCTCACTGACTAGGTCAGGTTAGCATGAAATCCCAAATCCTCCTGCTGTGGTATCCTTATCTAGTGCTTAGATATCTAGAGAAGAGAAACTTATTGCCACTAGAACTATTACCATCTTAAAATAGTACGTTTGATCCCCTATTAAATATAGAAAACTTGGTTGAACCAAATGTGTCTATGGTAATATCTTATTTGAATTCAAAGAAATTTCAAATTGTCCTTTTGCTACTTAAGAACTAAGAAATACAATGAGTTTTGTGAGAATGAAGATAAATGTATATCTTGGACTGATAAAATTAACACTTTATCAATTATATATATATACATACACACACATATATATACATACACACATACATGCACATATATATATATACACACATGCATGCATATATACATACACACATTCACATATATATGTGTGTGTACATTTCTGTGTGCTTAGTATATACTGGATTCCAGTATATTCTAGAACTGTTTTACTCAGTCTTGTCTGTTCTAGAATATAGATATTAATGAAGACTTTTCTTTTCAGCTGAGCACAAAAATCAATCTCAGTCTGCTTCATGACTTTATTTTTTCTACTATACAAGCAATGCAATGAAAATCTGGTTATGAATACAGCCTGAGTTCATAAACTCAAACTTTGACACATTGATGCCTTTCTTTTCAGTATAACTGTACTCATTAAACTCTACTATCAGAAATCTCAGTCTTTCTTACATGAAAAAGTTGGATTTTATGTTTAAAATATGGGATTTTAAGTATTGTGTACTTGTCTACTCTATGTAGTAAATGTAAGAAGCAATACGTTCTAATTTTTACACTATTTTTTTTAAGTTATAATGACTTCATTTCCCTCCCTTCTCTTTTCTCCCTCCAATCTTTCCCATTTACCTTCTGTTATCTCTTTGAAATTCATAGTCTTTTCTTGTTTCTTTAATTGTTGCTGTATGCTTGTTAGTTTGTGTGTGTGTGTGTGTGTGTGTGTGTGTGTGTGTGTGTGGTGGGGTGGGGGAAGGATGTGTATCCTAAATGGATAAATACAGCCTGCTCAGTCTGAGTAATGTTACATGAATGTATGTGTTCAAGGTTGACCATTTGATATTGTAGAATCAACTGTGGGCTTCTTTCCACAGAAATTATGTGAAATCATAATTTCTCCCAGGTTGTCTGTAGCTCTTTGTCTAGGGTTGAGGCCTCATAAATTTAAACTCAGTAAAAATATACTCATAAGGACATGTAGCTGACTGAACCAATTCATCCACTAAATGCTTTACAGTGGGTTGAAATCTATCTTTCAATATAAAAGTAATCAAAAAGGAATTGGGAAAGTTTTAAGTTACTATTGACCCTTTGTTAAATTCTCCATGCAAATGTGATCTGCTTTTGTCTTATCATGGCAAATATTAATACTATTATTTTTATTTTTCTTTGCATACCTAGACCATTACCTCATTCTCTTTGCTAACCATTGTCATGAATTTAAGGGTAGTAACTTATTTAAATTACCTTTATAGTAGCCAGAGCAAAATATGTCATGCACTCAAATTGCAAATGTAATTATTGTGAGTTATCACTATCTTCTCTATTAGAATGACTTATTGAGGGTTGCCTGAGTCTGGCTTCATGTGATAAGAATAAACTGATAACATATTCCTCAAAATATGTAAGAAATGTGTTGTTTCTTAGCATGTACTTCTTTCAATTGAAGACAATAACTTGTAACTTGTGATGCCATTGGGATATTTATAATTTTCTCAAAAAAGAAAACATAGTATGATTAGGTAGCTTTTGTTTCACTCTGAGCAATAATAAAGATATTATCACTCCTCTTGTGAGTCTTACTTTTGCTCCTGCAGTGTCAGATGACAAGCCTGCTAATTATTGTTATTTTCATTTCATTGCACCTACTCATCTTTCTTTAATGCTGACAATTTACATATTTAAATAAGCAATTATATTATCAAATATTACTATGTCCATATGATAAATGGGGATATGGCTCTAAAAGTTTAGTGTTACTACTTTTAGATATTTGTTTTATAATAAGGGTATGGCCACAGAGAGTTTAATTATGCTCCAGTAAGTAAATAGCAGCATGAATGGCCGTTTTTGTAAATGGGAAGATCATAAGAGTGGGTTTGAATCTGAGAGGACTGATAACTGAGGTTGATGGGATGCATGATGTAAAATCACCAAATAATAAATATATATGTGTATGTATATATATATAAGAAATAGATACTTTTGTCATGAGTTTTAGCTGCCACTATGTGTTCAATAGAGAGGATTTTTACTATGTTTCTTTTTTTAATTTATATTTATTTTATTATTATGAACAAAGAAGTCACACTTTCTATCCTTGTATATCCTTATTCAAGTTCCCTTCCCCCTCCCACCACATCAGGTCATTTTTTCTTCTCACAACTCCCCATCCCCTCTCTGGGAAGGCAGCAGACAATCCCAAGGTCCCCTGTCCCAATATTGCTTAGTTCAGTCTCCACTCCTGGTAGATCCAGTTTTCTCCCTACAACCTCAAGACTGAGTCAGGTGTTCCTCTATGGGGAGTGGGATCCAAGGAGTCAGTCCAGGGTGTTTCTGATTCCAAGCTGTTCAGTGGTTGTGGCTTGCAGCTTGGGCATGCTTGGCTTTTTTCTTGTTTGTTTGTTTAGAGTCCACTAGTTAGTGAGTACATCCCCTGCTTATCTTTCTGGGTTTGTGATAACTCGCTCAGGAGGATATTCTCCAAATCCATCTATTTGCCTGTAAATTTTAGAAAATCATTTTTTTCGTACTGCTGAGTAGTACTCAATTGTGTAGGTGTACCACAGTTTGTTTATCCATTTTTCAGTTGAGGGGCATCTAGGTTGTTTCCAGGTTCTTGCTATTACAAATAACGCTGCTATGAACATATTTGAGCTAATGGCTTTGGAGTGTGAATGTGCATCTTTAGCGTATATACCCAGAAGTGGTATTGCTGGGTCCTTGGGGAGACTGATTCTCAGTTTTCTGAGAAACCGCCATACTGCATTCCAATGTGGCTGAACAAGCTTACACTCTCACCAACAATGGAGGAGTGTTCCCCTTGCTCGCATCCTCTCCAGCATAGACTTTCCTCTGTGTCTTTTATCTTAGCCAATCTAACACGTGTCAGATGGTATCTCAAAGTTGTTTTGATTTGCATTTCTCTGATGGCTAAAGATGATGAGCAGTTTTTCATGTTCCTCTCAGCCATTCATAATTATTCTGCTGAGATTTCCTTTTTTAGATCTGAACCCTGTTTTTTTATTGGGTTATTCAAGATTTTGGGCTTTAGATTCTTGAGTTCTTTATATATCTTAGAGATCAGTCCTCTATCACTTGTAGGGTTGGTGAAAATCTTTTCCCATTCAGTAGACTGTTATTTTGCACTACTGCTCTTAGAAAACATTTTGGGTGTCTTCAAAGCAGTTGAAGTCTTGAAAAAAATAGCTAGCTAATATAGTTTACTATTTTAATTAGTTTTTACATAAATACTACTAATAATAATGATAATAAATTACTATAAGCAATTATGAAAAAATAAATAACAGAACTTCATAATTTCTTAATCCATTCCAGGACATTACTGAAAACATACAAAAACAGAAGTATGGAATTTTCTTAGATTAAATGCATGGTTTTCAGGTATATGATAGCTGTATTATAGCTACTTCCCTAACACGATGTTGTGTATTTTAGACTGATTTTTAATATCAAGTTTTTATAAAGTATAACAATATATTTATTTCTTTCTTGTGGTTTATTTCTATTTATAATCCACTTTCTGACTAAACAGTCTGTTAAGATACTATTATCATTTTACCTGGTGAGTAGGTTATAATTCTGTTGCAATGTTTACATATTACATGTTATTTCCTTGGAAATAAGTATATATAAATAATTATAATAATTCAACTGGATGATCCTTATCCATTTGAATTTTAAAAGTAGCTACAAATGGGTTCTCTTTTTAAATATATTTTTTTATGAATTAGGTCACTGTTCTATTTTAATAAAGTGGACAAAATTTATATGTTGGGGTATGAAGGGAAAGGCAATTGTTTAATTGTACGTATATTTTGGTATATTTAGCATATATATATTATTTTGTAGACTGTGGCAAAATAATTTTTTAAATGAAATAATTAAGCTTTTCTTGCATGAGGAGAAAGGAGAAAATTACTACATAGGTCCATCATCAGACCATAATTTTCTTTTAAATCACAATGAAATCTTACATTTGCTACTGAACTACTTACTTCATGGCAAAAGGAATTACTATAGATGTGTTCTGTTTGGGGTATTATTTTAAATTGCCTGACTATGTTTTTGTAGATTTTCTTAATTTCACCTCATTGTTATTTGCAACATGAATCAAGATTTACATTGTTTGTTCGATTATAACACTTTCAGATTAATTTTACTGGAATCATAATAAATATATTTAAGTAACTTCATGAAACTGTAATACCCTTGGTCTCTAAGCAGTGTGTTGACTGTACACACTATGCAGTGGATGTTGAACTAAGCCATATTAGGACCTTGGGACCTCCTGGCATTGCAGGGGAGGAGATAAAGAGATGTAGAGAAGAGAGAGTGACTGGAAGGGGTGGGAGGGGAAAGGAAACTTGAACAAGGATATACATGGATAAAAAATATGACTTTATTCATAATAAAAAATAAAATAAAAAAATCAGTCCTCAGAGTGATGCCATTCTGAGGTAATAATTTTTTTTTAACTGAGTCTGTCTTTGGAGCCCTGGCTGGTCTGGAATTCACTATGTAGACCAGGATAATCACTAAATCACAAATACACCCCTTTCATTTCTCTTCTATGCTTCCTGGAATGTGTGTGTGTGTGTGTGTGTGTGTGTGTGTGTGTGTATGTATATGTGAATGTAGGAATGCACGCACAGCTCAACAGGATGAAGGAGATTTTTTTAATTCCTAGTTGACCATGAAAGTTTACTTTAAATAAATATTAAATTTGGTGATCTCTTATGATAAAATTTAATAAATATGTATATGAAATAAAATGCATCTTTTAGCTAAATATAGAATGTATAACAGAATCAGGGTTTAGTTGATTCATAGAATATTTGTTATCTCATATGATTCTGACTTTGTTACATGCACTCAATTAAACCTCATAAAACTTTTTTTAAAATAGTATTATCTCTATAAAATCATAGTGAGATTAACTGACTCACTAAAATGCAACCCAACTAAATTTGAACTTGGTGGCTTTAATTGCGTGACTGCCAGGTTTCAGTGCATTCACATGGTGTCCTGAAACTTAATTGTTAATGTAAGTTACTTCTTTATGGATATACAGCATATATTTCAGATGCCACAGTCCAATTTTCTTAACCTGGATAAGTCTCATCAATTCTACAATTTATTTGGTAATCAGTATTGGTGTGAGAAGGGAATGGACTTGACATGGATTTGTTCTAAATGCTAAGAAGGCATATTTAGGCAATCCAGATTTATGTATCTCTGAGTTAGTTTTCAGTCTGAATAGTTTTGTTCATTCTTGGAATCTAGGTAAACTCCTTCTTGAATCAGATATTGAAGGTGGCATTCAATTTTGGAAGAAGGTGAAAAACTTTAACACAGATTGTTGTCGTCTTAACCCTTTCAATTTTATACACTTACCAAAAGGCCTTTATTGAAAATGCTTTATAAGGAGTACTCTAGGATTCCTTTACATGAAGAATAAAGATTTTTTTCAAGTTCATTTTATAGTTATGTCAGAGGCTGAACATTGAGAACAAGTATCACTCTTTTTATGTGTTATGAATGGACATCACTATTTTCTTACTAACAGACAAAATTTGTTTATATTTGTGTGTTTTATAAGTATCCTTATTTGTCTGTCCTTTAGTTCCTTCTTAATAACTTGGATCAAAGACAGACACTTCTAACTCCTTTTTGGAATTTTCTAGATAACAAAACATTAGTTTTTCTACATGTTTATACATGTCTTAATTTTTGTATGATATTTTTGTATGATGAGTCAACCCTTCATATTACTCTGGAGGATATATTTTTCTTTTTTTCTTTTTATTATTATTATTATTATTATTAGGAACAAATAAGTCACACTTTCTAACCTTGTATATTTTTATTCAAGGTCCCTTCCCCCCAGCACCACATCAGGTCATTTTTTCTTCTCCACAACTCCCCATCCCCTCCCTGGGCAGGCAGCAGACAGTCCCATGCTCCCACTGACCCAATATTTCTTTTCTTAGTTATGTGAATAACTTATTCCAGATTTATTTTTGTCTGCATTCTAGTATTGCATTAAAATCAATATATAAAAAATAATTGAACTGTCGCTTAGAGTTCAGTCATGGGAATAGAAATAAAAATGTATTGAACACCTAAACATAATTATACTAATGGTAAAGACTACTGGGGTGATAGGTGGGAGGTACTTTACTACCTCAGTAGACATTAATTGTATTCATTGTATTAAATTAATAACTGTTTAAGGTAATTGTTTATATTTTTTAATGTTTTAGTTAGATTCAGAAAGTATGAGTTCCTTAATCATTACATTTATTTTTTCTGGGCATTCTCAATTTGCAAATCTGTATATTGAGCTGTTACTCTTGCTACATGTTAGTTACTGTCATCTTACCTTGTTTAGAACTTATAGAATGACAGAAAAGAAACATCAATAAACATATAATTTACTCATTCTAAAATTCAAGTATTATTAATCATTGTAAATGAAGTAGCACAGAAATGGGATGGAAAATTATTTAGGATAGGAAATGACTCAAATTTAATGTTATGTAATGAATTACATAAAAAATAGAAAAGTGTTAAGAGGGTAGTATTGGTGTAAAATAGTGTGATAACAAAGACAAGCCATTACTGCGTAGTCTGCTAATATTTTTCCAGTTAAGAATACACTGGTGTTTGAGTTCAATCTTGCCATATTGTGATAAACTATATTGCTTTAGCATTAACCTTTGTTTAACTCTTGAGATTTGTGCTACTTTTGATTTGCTTGTAAAGCCAACCCTTCACTCTTTTTTCCCTTGTGTTTAACTAATTGGTCAAAAGTATAATTATTTGGTCAAAAGTATATTTGCACCTCTCTATGTTTCTTTTGATATACTCCAGGCTGAGGTCCTGTTGTATACTAGGAATGAATTAATTAGAATTGAATACTTTTTCTGTGGTGTGATAATTTTATTTTTATTTCAACTAAATCTGTGTTCTGAAACTTTTACATTCTTTATGTGTCTTAGGGTTACTGAAAATATACTGATGAAAACCCATTTGGATAAACTAAAACAGACTAATAAAAAAAGAAATATGGATGATTTCTTTGAGATTTGTTTTCCACTAAATGGCTTAAAATAAAATTAACATATTCCAAATTCCAAATTTTGAAATGTTGTTATTTTGGCTATATTAATATCCATGCAATATCATGAAAGGTTTTTTAATTCATTTATTGGTAGTACATATGTAAGCATCCATCTTTCAAATAACATTATTCTATAGAATAAATAGAATTAGGAAATTGTGATTGTTGAGTATTTCACACACACACACACACAAAAAAAAAAAAAAAACATACCATGAAATGTTGAGTTTCAGTGTATTGGTGAACCTTCCCAAATTTGTACTGGACTGCTGAAGTGTATGCATTTATAGTATTTTAGCTAATTTCAGTGTGGCAGAGTTATTTTGGCATCATTTTGTGATTTTTATTATTAAATATGTTAGAGTGCAGCATTCAGGAATATGTGATTTTTATGGTTGACACTTTTAAAATATCTTTCTCTTATGTCTGGAAAGTATTTTAAGAGTAAATTTATTAACTTGATTCTACATATGCAATTTTGAGCAGTCATCCCTAAAGAAATTATCTTAGAACACTTTTTTTTTGATGCACATCCCTTCTGTTTCTGGTGCTTCTTTTTAATTTTTAATTAGTATTGCAAAAAATAAATCTTATTATTTTTCTTGGTTTTCTGGATGCTGGAAGTTGTATCACAATGCTAAATATTTTTAAAAATGTGTAGTCATATATCTATATGTTGAAGTATAACACATACTGCTTTAGTGTCTTATAATTTATATAAAATAAGCATCCCCAAATTTAGCACTTTCTCTTCATAAGGTTGAAGAATCATGGAAGAGGTGACAGAAATATAAGAGTCAGAAGTATTAGATAATTGCTGTAGAAATGAATTTTTAAGACATGGCAGATGATTATATACATGAACTCAAAATTGTACTTGTGACTTCATGCATAAGACCTGTGACTTGATTTCATATCTTCTATGCTGTTAATCATTTCTGTGTGTCCTAAACTACACCTTCTTAGAATGTGGTTTGCTCATCTCAAACACAAGCATAGAGTGTAGAAGTGGAAATGGTGCAAGGCTTTTAAATCTCAAGCCCACATTCAGTAATAAAAATACACCTCCTCAACCTCTTCAATCAGCACCACCTATCAATTGAGATGAGCATATTTAAATACTATAGCCTATTCTTATTCAAATGAAATATCAACCTAGAAAATCCTGTGGATGCTCCTTGCCTTCTATTATCACACATTAATAGCTACGATTAAGTTCTTTATACAAAAATATATAAACACATCTACTTCATTAGAGTAAACATTTGTTTTGAGATTTAGAAATGCTAAAAATATGTTAGACAAACATTTGTTTAAAATATTTTATGATATATAATCAGTAAATACTTGATTTGTATAACTAGTTTTTTAAAATATATATTCCTAGCATCATGAAAATGATTCTTAAACAAAATGTGGTTACTGTGAAATAAAGTTTAACAAGCCCCATTCTAGACTGTATACTGGTTTCCGGTCTACTCAAATAATTCTTACCTTGTGATGTCTACTTAACAAAGGCAAAAAGTCAAGCTTATTCTAGAAAACACATAAAGGGACACGACAAAAGAAAGTGGTTTTCATTAGCAGAAATTTGTGGTGGCCATAGTGCATCCGTGCGCATTAGCTGTGACCTAGGGTGCTTTTTCTGTAGCTGAGCCTAACCTGGCTTGAGAAGCTTTAGATTATATTTCTTATTTTTCATGTATTTTAGAGAAAAGAGAAGTTAAATTACTGTATGGGTTTCTTATCCTGAATATTTTGCTGTTTTATATAATGTTTGATTTTGATTTTCAAAAAAACAATTATAAAAAAGAAAACTCATCTTTCTATTTCAGCCTTCTGAGCAATTTTTTCTAGAACATAGTGTCTAAGAGTGAAGTGTTCTCTTCTCATTGTTCTCTAGTCAAGGATTCCTTACTGAGGCTTTGAATAGAAGCTAAAATTTGAAAGTGACTTTACTTGCTAATCTTTCTACCTTCAGATCTATATCCCAACACAGTGACAACAGTGTTTTCTGACTCTCATATGCAGTATTTTTTGCTTTGTTAATTCTCTTACTTTTTACTTTGTTAATTCTTTTTTTCTTGCAGGCAGAAAACTAATTTTCTTAAAGACAATTCTTAATTTTGTCTCTTTTTGGATAATTAAGCTGATAATACCCCGGAGAATGATATTTACCTTCATTATTTTGCCAATATTAGTCGAATCTGGATGATATCTTGACATTTCCTTACTCACTAAGTCCATACTTCAACATATAACATATTTAATTATATTTTTCACACCTCCTCACATTCATGTTAATGATTTCATTTTTTAGGTTAAAAAAAGAAATCTAAATTAAATTCACTCACAAATAGAAAATGGAAAATGAAAATTATAATAGCTTACTATGATATGGCTTTTGATGCTCAGTGTCAAACAATGTTATAATTGTTTTAGGTATATTAACTGATTTTTTTTCTTTATAACTCCTTGCTTGGGGCTACAATTATTTGTTTCTTTTATATATAAAGAAAATAAGACACAGAGAAATGAATTGTCTTGCTCAAGAAAATACATATAATAACAGGACAGTGATGATTGTGATAAAGGAATTCTATTTCATAAACTTTTAAAAATTGTAAAACAGTATATTAATTTGCATAATTGCATAAGTATCATCTTATCTTTTACTGTTCATCCTCTCTTCAATAAATCATCACATTGTTTTTAAGCTATCTTCTGTGGATAGAGTAACTTCCTATCAGTAGTTATAACAAGCTTTTTTTAATCAATTAGTGCTTATTTAAGTTAGTGATAGTGCATTTTAAAATTATCTTTTGAAAATGATGTTTAGAAAGCCAGTTTATTGCACATGTGTGAATACATTGGTAGCCAACACTTTGTTCTCTGTCCCTATGGTAGTGATATTGCAGAAGCCATCAGTACAATTACTTAAAGTGCTTCAAAGCATTTATATAGAAAAATGGTATACTCCAAAATACCCAAGATGCAGTAATTAAGAAACAAAGGTTCTGGTGTATAATAATATATGGGGGAAAATATTTGTTATACTCACTATATCCTTTAAGGGATACATTTTGTAGTGATCAAGTACATTTAACATGTATTCAAGCTGAATTTCCATAATCACTGAAGTTTGCAATTGTAATTTAAAGTTCATAGATATGTACTTCACAAGCATAGGTGAATATATTTGGTATGCATGGTGCTAGAGCATTTTCTGTCCTGAAATGTTAATATGAAGAGTATTAGGCTTTCGTTATATCCAGACCTATTAAACTAGGAAGATTATTGACAATAGTATTTTCACTGGATGGTGGGCATGAAACTTCAATAGAACTGTCAGAAGGTAATTGGATAAAGGACAGTCATAATACCAGGATAATAAAACCACATAACAGAAGCGTTTACATTTCTCTTTTGAATACAAACCATGCTACTTACCATATTTCTTTGGCATTTACTTCTTATAGGAAGTATGTGAAACAAAAATCTACACTCAAAATTTCTCAACAGAGGCAGAAATTATGTAGTAAAATATAACAACAATCATTCTGTATCACACAGCTGTATTTCCTTCTCATAGATCACAGTAATGTCACAATTTTTTTTTTGCCACTTCTCCAAATAGTTGGGAGAATAATATACCTGTTATTTTCGGTTATAATGAGTGCTTTTGGTCTAATGACACAAGTTTGTGCGTCATTAGTAATTAAATTACTTTTGCATTTTGTTAATTTATAAGAATTTGTGTTATCAAAACAGATTGGAGATTAGAGAATTGAATGAGGTGGTGATATCAAGTAACTGCTGTAATACACTGTTGAGATTACTTGTTTGTTATTTTTCCTATGGAATGTCTCAGTAGATCTTTTCATGGATATTTAAATGAAATAAAATCAGGTATAAACCATCATAGAAAACTGTCAAGTTTTATTAATATATAGTACTTAATTTTAGTACTCATACATCATGATTTCCAAAAGAGATCAAAGGCAAATGGATGAGATGTGTTCTTGCTTTTACTAAATATTTGAATGTAGTCTAATATAGATTAAGATAGTTAATACCTAAAGAGTACAGTTTCTGGGTATCATGTCCTGATTAGTAATTGTAAAATCAGGCATTCACATAAAATGAAAACTTAATCAAGGTATTAGAGTGTGCTGCTTGACTAGTGTGTTCAAAAACCTGTCTCTGAACACATGCTTAAAAAAATTCAGACACAAACATACAATACACACAATAACTGAATAAATATTATCCCAATCAAAAATATAGTATTTTCAAAATAAATAACTAAAAGGATTTAAAGATAAATTATTAAAATATTGTTGTTGATTACTTAGTTATCTGTAAGGTATATATTACTACATGTTAGGTTTACTTGTTACTGCTATCTACATACATATCAATGCAGTAAAATTGCTGCAATTTATACTTACTTTTTGAAGGTAATCACCATATAGAAGTTTCATGTTCAAATTTATTCATTCACAATAAAATATAATGGGTGGGACTGAGAAAATATCCATAATTTGATTAAAATTCTTTTTGTCAGATAGTTTTTGATATAAGTAAAGGAAAACATTGGATATGATTGACCTTATTAATTTTAATTTTATACAATTTAATTAAAGTTATGCTAGTGATTTCACAAAATGAAACCTTTATTCATCTATACTTCTAAAATAACATTGTAAAATGTCATATTTGTTATTCTATGCTTTTGAAAAATATTTAATGATTTATATTTGATGCATTTAATCTCTTTATTAAAGGTCAAGGATTCTATTAGGGCATTTTTGTTAGTAAAATGTTGACAGAATCTAACTAGGTAATTGAATTCTCATTGACAATACTGTCACATTTGTTAAGAAATTGTGTAATGATAAGGCCAAATTTTGCTCATTATTTTTCTTCATAAAAACCACGAGTTCATTAAATATTGCCTTAATTAGAATGTGTGTTGTGTTAAAATTTAGGTCACTACCAAAATTCTAATTTATTGGATACTTTGTTTAAGTTGCTATACTTGAATCATTCTTTCTCTCCCTCTCTCCCATTCTCTCTCTCTCTCTCTCTCTCTCTCTCTCTCTCTCCCTCTCTCTCTCCCTCTCTGTGTTATATTATTCATTTGTTTAATATGAAGCTGGATATTCAAAGGACTGGCATTTGTATTTATCTCAGTGGTATCTTATATTTATGTTGAACTTAAAGATACAAACTTTTTATATGCATTTAGTCCTACTAAGCTTTGTATACTGCATTGGAATCATAAGACTACTGGTTACTAGTAACTTATAGATTGTAAATACAACTGTTTTTAATTTTATGAGCCTTTTTTCAGTCTTCTCTTATTTCAGAAAACCTTGAGATGTTATTGGTCTTTATTTAAGTAGGGCTGCATTTATACCCCACCTCGGTAGCCATCTCCATTTTGTTAAAATTCTTCGATGTCTTATGAAGTTTGTTATAGCTTCCCATTTTACCTTAAGAGTGTGATCTCCCCCTAGAGGAACACCTGACTCAGTCTTGAGGTTCGGGGGAGAAAACTGGATCTGCCAGAATTGGAGGCTGAACTAAGCAATATCGGGACAGTGGGACCTTGGGACTGTCTGCCGACTGCCCAAGGTAGGGGATCATGATGTCTCCTGAGGTTCTTTTGTTGATCATGCTATTTCTTAACTAACTTCTTCAGTGGTGATGCACAGAGCATGTAGACATTTTCATATTTTACTCATATTTTCCTTCCTTTCTTCCTTCCTTCCTTCCTTCCTTTATTCCTTCATTCATCCCTTTCTTCCATCCTTTTCTTTTTTTTTTTTTTTTATTGTGACTTTCTGTTGGCCACAACTTGGGTATGGATTTGCTCATGTATGTAGGTGTGAGGACAATTTGTAGGAGTCATCTGTCCTTTTGTACCTTCTTGGTTTCCAGGATCAAAGTTTGGCTACAAGTATTAGCCACAGGCAACTATATATGCTGCAATATCACACTGGTCTGAAGTTTGAAATCATTTTAAGAAACTGGAGATATAAGAGTTGGGCAAGTTTTATGATTTCATGAGGCCTCTACAAATGTATATATTTACAGTATGGCATAGAACAATATTGAACTATCCCTCTTGTCCATTTCTTTATATCTAACTGTGAATAATATGGAAAATCCTCATAAAGATTGGGTCTACCACCTTGCTCTTTCTCCTTGCTTAGTCAAGAAGTCCTATTTAATAATCTATTTAATAGGCCTTGAATTTTAAAAGAAAATTTTGAAATATTTTTAAAGCTGGCTTATGCTAATTTTACCTTCTTCATGAAGAATTTCAAAATGAGGAAGAAATAAATCATAGATAAAATTAACTTTTTCTTTTTTAATTAATTAATTTATTTTTTAAGGATTAAACACAAATGACAAATTCTTAACCAAATTAAACAAAAAAAGGGAAGACCTACTTCAATAAAACTAGAAATTGAAACACAAACATTATAACAGATATGCACAAAATTCCCGAAAATCATAGCGACATACATTATAAATTTTTTTCTATAAATTGAAGATTCTGAAAAAAAAAAACTGGTGAGTTTTTAGATAGCAAAATTAAACCTAAATTCCTGAATGAGTTTAACAAATGCATACTTTGTAACCTTGAAATACTTAAAATTCTCATAAAATACTCCACACTAAAAATAAAAACAGCAATCACAAAAACAAACAGAAGAAAATATGAACTTACTTCCAAATTCTACTATAACTTAAAGAAGTATGACAAATACATATCATATTATTCCATAAAACTTAAAAAAATAAACCAAGTCTTTAAAAGTTACAAGGCCAGTGAGACCCTGATATTAATCGTAGTATTTCTTTTTCCTTTTTTTTAGATCTTTTTCCATATATATATATTTATTACTTGGTGTTTTTACATCATGCAACTTTTCTAAGAATTAAAACATTTACAAGTTTGATGAACAAATATTGTCATGATAATTCAAATCTCTTTTTCATGAATGTGTATTAGTCTTGATGGCTAGAGTACCCTGACATTCTGTAGGTGAAATTTAATCCATGTATCTATAGTCTTAAGTACTCATTTACACATTGGCTAAATTTTTTGTTTTTAAGCATTTCATGTTTCATACATGTAAACATCCATATATTATAAAATATTCATTTTATTTACTGCCTCATTAAAAACTGATAATTCATAGTGAACACATGTATATTTGCCTCACTGCCATGTCTTTCCCCTTTGTATTTGAAAATGTATGCATAATATATATGAGTACAAAATTTTAAATTATTAATTAATGGAATATTTGATATTAAAGCATTAAAATTAAAACTTTTTAAAAGTATAACCATGTTGATTCCATGGGAGATACAAATTGTTGAATCAAAACCTGAATATATTATTTATTCTATTATTTTAACTCATTACTTAGAGTGGTCATTTTTCAAGTTATTAACTATAAAAATAATAAAATAATTACTTTCTTCCTTTCCTTAATTTTTTTCCTTTTTAATTTTTTTATGTTTTTCAAAAATCATCAAGGAGCTAGGTGGAGCAATGACAGAGAATGATGGCTTAAAAAATGATTAATAAGTATGTACTTTTAATGCAATGAAATAAGCTTTGTCTTTGATAACATTTTCTTTTTTAATACCCAATCTAGGCAACATTGTAATGTAACTTAAATTGACACATACCTTTCTCTTTCTGGTTTTTAAATACAAGCCACAATATTTACTTTCTTTTCCTGTTTCTTTGTTTCTCATTTCCAAGCTTCTTTCTTTCATCCAACTTTTTTCCCAGGGATAATTTGTCCTTAAGAGTGTCCTTAGTGGAAAACTGCAACATTTACTTAAAGATAAACCTATCTAGATCTTTCATTTCTGTTTAATTTTTCTAGTTTATAAAAATCCCTACAGAGAGACACCTTGCTCATCACAGGAAGAGGCACTTGGTTATGCCTCAACTTGATATGCCAGACTTTGTTAACTCCCCATGACCTTACCCTTTAATGGGAGTGGACGGAGGGTGTGATGAAAGTAGCTAGTTCGTAAATGGGTGAAGAGAAGGGAAGGGAAGAAGAACTATGTTTTGTATGTTTATAAAAACTTTTAAATGTAAATTTGAAAGAAAATACCTTAGGACAAGAAGCAAAATCTTTTTCACAACTCCAGATATTTCCTTTTCTATTTACTCTTCTTTCAAATTAAATAATTGTTGACAAGAATTCCTACCTAAATATCTTTATATCAATTATAGTACTCACAAAAGTTTTTAAATAAAAAACTGAAAGTATTCCTTCATGGTTTCCCACAGTTTTATTTAACAAGTATGTGATATATTGCTTGGAATTTCCTAGTTTTAATTGTTTATTCTTCTTGAGCATATACTGTATATTCAGTTTTATTTTTGCTGAATAAAATGTGATTCCTCATGTTGGAGGTTTCATATTCTAGTGAACAAGTGTAGATATGAAGAATGCATTATTTTGTAATGTCAGGATCCCTATAGCTAAGATATGAAAACTACCTAGGGAATATTTTGCTTGAGTCATATGATAAGGTTTTATTTTTGGGGTAATTTTGGTTCTGAAAATTGAAAAGTGTTTTGCCAGATTTAAAAAAACAATAGACATGATTATATATTACATTCATAGATAGTTGTAGTCTGAAACACTTAGTTTTTGGAGAGTACAATGTCATATAACAAACAGTCAATAATATTTATTGAAAAATTTTACACTGCTACGTGTGTTAAATGTAATCTGCCACCCGATCTTCATATCTTTTTGAAGTATATAATTTTGAAGAGTAATTAGGGAAAACACTTCAATAGTTGAAGCTTGAGATGGTTAAGTGACTCCCTTAAGATCTCACGGAAATGAGAGACCTGGGCATGAAGCCTTCTCAGCTTGTATTGGGATGCTTTGTCCACATGTAAAGTCCATGATGTAACCCATTTCTTATACTATAATATAAGTGAATATATAGATAGTATAAAATAAGTCAGGTCCTCCACTTGAGGGATCCTTATTCTAGGACTTATTACAAATTTTATAAATAGTGTTACAGGAAAATGATATGTGCTAATTTGGTGATATTTAGAATCTTCTGAGAGCAGTTCCATAAGTGTGACAAAATCAACAGAATGAATAAAGATGGATTTAAATGCTGTTTTTTTTTTTTCCTCAGAGAGTGATTTGGCTCTTTTAAGGTTTGGGACACTAACTTGAATTTAATAACAAGTACCTAACAAAGCTATTATTAATACTAAATGAGAAAAAGCGCTCAATATATTTCAGAATATATTGAGCAGGCCTGAGATGGTGAGAATGTCTTGGGCAGTTGTGATGAATTTAATCTCTTCAAATGATAACAAAGACTTTGTCTGAAGGAATTTGGCATTTTTGTCAGAAGGGTGGTTTTTGATTGTGGTGTCTCAACATAGAACTATTCAATTCTGTAGGTTTTCCTCAGGTACAAATTGGAAGGCTGAGCTCCATTACTCAGTGGTGAAAGGACATGCTCCTTTTGCATAGGAATGAAGTTAGGTTTCCATCTGACACATAGGTTGGTCACAACAACCTGTACCTTCATTTTTCTGGAAATATGATGCCTCCTTCTGGCCTTTCAAAGAGACTTTCAAAAAGGCACTGCCCCACATGTTCATATACTTGCACACAGATACACACATGCAAATGAGTAAGAGTCTGTGCATGTGTGCTTGTGCATGTGTGTTTGTGCATGTTTGTGTGAATGAGACCCCAGTTTGGGGATGATGAATGTGCATTACTTACACATAATCCCCAGAGAAGTAAACTTCGAAGCTTGGGAATGAGAAAAAAAAAAAACTGCATAAAAGTAGCTTGAAAGTACAGGATGAAGTCTCTGCAGAACACACTAGAAATTTCTTAATAAAGTTTCTCAAAGTTGAACATTGCCTTGGACTGTTATCTGGACATCTTTTCAGGAAAAAGAGGCAGGTATTGAACAAACACAGATAAAACCAAGGAGACTGTAGAAATAACTCTGCCCACATCTCTCTTTCTTTCTTGTGTTCATTGAGCAGAAAATAGGCATGGAGCAAAGAGGGTGGACAGCTGCTGTGTTCTTGCTTGTCAGTTTTCAGTTGGAGAGAAATGCACAGAGAATACCAGCAGTGGCTCATGGTCCCAGTCTGCTGTCACTTAATAGTTGTAATGTTTGCCTTTTGTAGGTTTTTTGTCATCTCCCTTGCTGTCATCTGTCACTTCCTATGCTTGTCAATGTGCTTTTCCTACCTCAATAGTTGGGGCCCAAGTGCTAGCATTAAAGAAATTAGAGGCTATAACACCTTTGTCTCTTAGTTACTGAATTAGTTTGGAGGCCTGGAGCTTCCAGGCATCAGCAGACAAACAATTTTAATAGCACTCAGTCCTTACTGCCCTTACAGAAAGCTTGTCTTTCCACTTCTGTAATTCATTACCTGAGATTTATCTGTAATTAGACATACCACTGTGTATGCCCGGAATGTAAGCATTGAAAAGAAATAGAAATTAAAAGGGCCCTTTCACTCTTTTAAAATATGTTTTTATGAGAAAATTAGCCTGTAGATGCTTTTGCTCTATCATCAGAGCCTACCAGTCCTTATTTTTGCCTGGTATATCCACTGCTATTCACAATTTCCAAGCTCCCAGTATCTTCCTTTTGGTTAAAATAATCACTTAGCACAATCAGACATACAGTTATGAATCTATGAGTGGGCTATGGCAAAGAGCAAAAGCATCAAATAGTGGTAGGGGTAATGAGTGTTTAAGGTTAAGTGATAATTAAGAAAGAGAATTGATAAAACAAACAAAAACAAAGGAAATGCATAGACATAATTCAGTTTACATAAACTGGTCTGTCCAAGAAAAAGTTGATACAGTTAAAATGGAGTAGTTTTTGTTTTGCTCTTTATCATTGTTATTGTTTATATTATTATTAATTCAAATATTCTAACAAATATGTCTATTTTTGTTTCTTTTGCCAACCACTTCTCCTTGCTTCTGTTTCTACTCACACATTTTCTATACTCTTTTTCATGAAACATTGTGTTTTAATCTTTTTTTTCCTAATCCTTTCTTAAATTCTGTGCTTCCACCTTTATGACTCCATGGACCAGATCAATTCCTCAGCTTCCTCTCTGTGAGAACTAGTATAGCCAGACATTTGTCAGTTAAAACGTCCTTGCATCAGACCATCAGCTTTTTTTCAGAGCAGCAAAGACATGCTTACACTCTAGTGTCACATATTAACCTCTAGAGTCAAAGTGCAAGTTTTGTAATCACACTGTCACTTGCTAGCCAAGTGAAGATGGGCAAGTTGCATAACCTCTAAATATCTGAATTCCTTTATTTGTAAAATAGGAGAATAATCATAATATTAATGTCCACAAATATATTATCATTTTCATGAGAGTTAAATATAGGAAAAAAATAAGAATAGTGATACGGCCCACAGTAAATGTCATCTGAATATTGGATATTATGTATATTGTTAAAATGTTACTTTCTACTTATGTATGTTTTTACTTCCATAAATTCAGTTGTACCTCATTTTCTACATCTTATTTTCATTTTCATTGATGTGCAATAAATGTGGATGAATTGTGGAATTGCCCTTGTCTTTTCTTCCTGCATCCATTATTTAAGGGACCTTGCTTAGGCAAATTCTTTTAAGATTCTTACTGTCAAATAATTCAAATATTAGTATGTCAATTTGAAACAGTAGTGTAAATTAGAAATATATACAATTTTTCAATTGACTTTTATTTCAATTTTTAATTTTTTACAAATTTATCTTGAAACACATTTTTTTAAAAAAAGATTTTTTATTCATCTTCATTAAGAATGATTTAGATGACACTTTTAAAACTAAAGGAGACAACTGCAGCATATTTACATTTTTACTAATCATATAAGTAAGATAGATACCATTACACAAAAAATATGAAGAAATATATAGACAAGTCAAATATCTCATAGCTAAATGTAAGCCAATGTTGATGCTTAACCAGCTTTATTTTGGAAGTGACAGATTTTTTAATGTTATTTTCTAATTATGTACATGTTTTTTCTATAAATTCAGTTGTACCTCATTTTCTCACATTTTATTTTCATTTTCATTGATATGGCAGAATTTTCTAACATTTTATTTTCATTTTCATTGATGTGGCTTAATTGTGGGATTCCCTTTGTCTTTTTTCCGTTTTCTTTAAGGGGCCTTGCTTAGGTAAATCCTTTTAAGATTCTTACTATCAAAAAATTTTATACATTTACATAAGTTTCATTAATGAGGTTATTTCTTCAGTTAAAGCAACCATTTCTTCAAAACCTCTTTTTATTCAAAGTGCTATCCTTGTATATATACAAGAAAATTAAAGCTACACACTAAATATAAATTGATACTTGCATAGTGTCTTTAGTTCTGGGGAAATTATATTTAAGTCATTTTGTTCCTATGAATACATTTAAAAAGCACTTAGTAGTTTTCTGAGAAGTAAATTAAATGATAATAATAGGACCTACAATTAACAGTGTAGCACATATATATTATCCTCAGATTTGAATCCTGTTGAAAGTGCATGTCTTGAAACACACCATGAGTTCCTAAATAAATGCCAGTGATAATTTTTTTTTTCTGTATCCATCTGGAACTATAGGTGATGCAATTTTCCAAGTGTGAAATTAACATTTAATCTTTCTTTTCAAAAAACACAAACCCACCAGTGGCTAATTGATTCAAAAATAGTGTGGATCTTTTCTAGAGCTTAAGTGACATAGAAAGCATGGCCTATGAGTTTATGTAATTTAGAAGAAAGTGAAAACATGTGGAAAGAAAAATTGATATCATTCTTGGTGTCTTTTTTTAAAAATATTCTCCTCGCCACTTACTGCAAAGTACATCATCTGCCACTCTAAGTACTATCAAGGACAATTTGGAGAATAAATCATCATACTGAATAATTAGTAAGATTGTATATATTATAAACTATTTTTTGTGAACAACTACAACTAGCCATTTTGATGGAGTTTATGCTCTTTGTTGGTCCTCTCAAGATCAAGAACTTTTTTCACAATAGAGTAATGCCAATAAGTTCCTTCAATGTTTACTCAAAATAAATTTTATAAAAGGAACCACCCCATTCTTAGTTGCATTGTATTTAAATTCTCCCATTGTTTATCATGTTTATATCAAAATATTATTTCATTTCATATTGGGTGCTGCCTGATTTCAATCATTATGTCTCTAGCTTGTCTGATTTTGCCTCTGATCATGCTGTTTGTTGCACATTAGAGTTGTGTTGATGGTAGGATGAAGTACATTGGTTATGGCAGAAGATCTTTAGTGGTTTCCTCTTCTGGTTAATGTTAAATGTCAGCATTTCTAAACATTGATCTATATGGAAGTGTCTGAAATCTGTCAAGAAAACCCTGTTGTGAAACTGGTTCTGACATTGAACATCACTTTTCTTGGAACTATCAGAAATGAATTTCAGGGCATGTGACTTGAAATGTACTTATTTTAATATTTGTCAAACATAATTAAAAATAAACATTAATTCTTAAGGGTGTCTCTCAACCAAATTGTGCAAATCATCAAATAATTTTAATATGGAACTTTGAAGAAGAGACCACCATTCCTCTTTCACACTATGACAATACAAGTTTCAATTTTTTTACTTTGTTTTTAAATTTTGGTTTATAAATTATAACTTTTTCTGTTACTGTGAGATTACTAATATGTTTTCAATGTTCATAGATTTTTGTCTTGTAGCATGTTTTGTGTTCAATAATTTCCATAGAAATTATAGTATTATTACCATACACTTAGTTATCTACTTACAAATGATTGTTACTACCTTATTTTTTTAATTACAGATTATTTTATGGTTGTTTTAGTTTCATGAAAAATTAAATGCTTGTATTCCTGTGCTTTTACTTATCTATGCCTTCCACTATTCACTAATATAAATATTGGGT
Organism: Sigmodon hispidus; assembly: GCA_004025045.1. Classification (NCBI taxonomy): domain Eukaryota; kingdom Metazoa; phylum Chordata; class Mammalia; order Rodentia; family Cricetidae; genus Sigmodon; species Sigmodon hispidus. Next base: position 4,913 of record PVIH01012927.1, on the reverse strand, counting down.
TTTATTCCTTGTCCTATCAAGTTTTCTGAGTTTGGACAAACATATAATAGAATGTATCTACCATTGTAGTGTCATGTGGAAGAGTTTCACATCCCTATCACTCCACTGTAAAGAAGCTGTTCACTTTACCTTCTATTCCCAAATTTCTTTCATCCAATATCTATGATTTTATGTAATATTTTCCAATTGGCATTACTCTATCCAATAAAAAACTAGTACATTGATGGTCATTTCCTACGTATCTCCATCTGTTTACTAGTCTATCCCTTTAGTTTCTAAGGCTAAAATACATCTAGCTATGCTTTAAACTTAATGTTTCTATATGCATGCTTATTATTGAAAGTCACTTATTGATATAACTTCTTTGAAAGAATTATTTGAATAATTGTACTTTTGCAATAATGATCTGATATTAGTTTCTCCATTTATATTCTATTTCAAGTAGTAATGATACAGTTTTTAATAGCACCATTAAAAAAGCCTTCTAAAATTGAAAAGTGTTAGTGAACTTATGAAAATCAGGAAAAACAATTGTCACATTATTATGTGAAATAAAACCATGGAGGAATATGTCAGTTTGCTAATGTCAACCAAACTCCAGTATTATAAGTCTTTCTTTATTCCATTGCAACCTTCAGTGGATTAAAGAAAACAAATTTAAAAGAAAAATTCAACCTCTTTCTTGGTTGACCCATTCACTTCTCTGTTCCAAAAATCTAGTTAACACTGACTTGATATCAATGCATTTTAGCAAACACTGGTTAATGTGATTACTTGAAAGCCTTTGTAGTGAGAATGAACTTGAAGCATAGTGAAAATAAACCAGTGATTGAGCTGTCTTCCAAACACAATTCTGATTTATGTAAAGCTCTTTGATTAGATTCATGCATGCCTGTGACTGTGTCTTGTGAAACTCCCTTAGAATAAGTAGTAATTAACTTTGGAATGTTTGTTTATGGTGAGAAGGCAGTTTTAAGTGGCTCTTGCTGTCATCCACTGCCAAATGTTACATATAAATATGCAAATTAACATGTGTGGTCAAGTTTAACTCTTGTTTAACTCCTTGAGGAAGGTGAAACCTTTATGTGCAGTGCCATTTTTGTATGTCTCTTACTGTCCTCGGCGGCTTGCCCATATAGTCTTAATACTTATCACCATATGATTAAATGATATACATTTAGAGTCAATATTTCTAAGGACTCCCATAAAATTGAGGGGCATACTATAAACTGTTGTGGTCCAAAATGAAATAAATGAATGGTAGGTCATATTGAAATAAAAAAGCATAAAAATCCTGAAATGATTAGGAAAATCATGAAACACTATTAACACACTAGCACCTTTGATAAAGAATTACATTGATGCTTGGGTAATAATTTATACTATGTAAAAGACAACAACCTATTTAGAAATTATTAAGTAAATATTCCTTTTATTTTCATTTCTCTCTCTCTCTCTCTGTTTACTCTGTCTGTTTCTCTCTGTCTCTCTCTCTCTCTTGCTTTCAGGATACAAAGATAAATGAATAAAATCTAATATTCCATTTATACAGATTCATAATCATGTAATTTTGTAAAAGTGGTATAGCAGATTACTAAAATATTTCATACTCTTTTCTCTTATGTGTTAGATGAAAGAGATTTGCCCTCACTGTAGAAGTTTCAAATTAGAAATTGTTTGTCATCCATGCCAGAATATTGTTATCCTTACATTTCTCTGGGTTAACACTCCTGAATCATAATTAATGATAGACTGATATTACCTAAAATCTTATACAGTAACCACGCCTCTGTTCTATGAGTTTATCTCATATGGTTCATGAAAATACTAATAATTTTTACCAAGGGTTAGGATGAATTGAGAGGTATTTGAAAAATCTTTCTCATCCAAATATGAAAGTACAGACTTAAACAAAAGCAAATAGCACTTTTTAAAAAATGTGTTAAACTTTTCACATAACATTTTATTATATTCTTTGCTCTGTACACACTCCTCCAAGATCTTTCACACTTTCCTGTCCATCCAACTTTATCTTTTTTCTCTTAAAAAAATCAGTGAACAAAAAATACTCCAACTACAAAAATAAAGAAATGAAAAATAATTATTTTAAAAGTACTCACACATGCAAACACACACACACATACATACATACACCCTCAGAGTCCATTTTGTGTTAGACACCTACTCTAGAGCATGGGCCATGAGACCTTCTGTGGAGTGTGATTGATAGAGCCATTGACAATTCACTGAAGAAAATTTATATTCCCTTTGTCATCAACTATCAGTTGCAAAGATAATTGTGGTTAGGGATGGGTCTTTGTGTACACTTCCCCTTTTCAGCTCTGTATTCTTATTTTACCCTGTGTAGGTATAATTTATGCTGTCATAGTCTCTGTGGGTTCATGTTCACATTAGTCATATTTTAGGATTTTTTTCTAGATTTAACTTTGTATTTTGATTGTAACTAAATAATATGAAAGTTGTTCCTATGCAGACTAATATGAATCAGTAATTCATGTTCCAAAGCAATTTATGTTATAGTTCTTTTTTTTTACTTGTGTTTTCCAATTTCTTTATTTTCTCTCTCTCTTTTTTTTAAAACTTATTATTTGGTGATTTTACATCATGCACCCCAGTAAATTCAGTTATCAGTGCTCTCAGATTTGTACCCTCTCTTAATGATCCCCCATTTACAAAAAGGGGCATTCATGCTGCTCATTTCCTTACAGGAGCATAATTAAACTCCCTGTGGTCATCCCCTTAAAGAGAACAAGTCCTTCCTCACCCACAGCCCTGACAGAGGCCATCAATGCAGAAGTGAAGCACTGTGTCATTTGGGTGTTAGGTAGTTTTCACCAATGCTTACTTATGCTAAAAATGTAAGTGACTGAAGCCAAAAAATTGTTTTCACTAAAGGTCTAATATTAAGACGTTCATCAAGTAATGAGACTATCATCTAAAATGTTGAATTCTTTGTGATGTGTGTCTTATAAATATTCATGTAGTACTTCTGTAAAAAAAGGCACTGATACAAAACTGACCTTAAAAATGATGCATGTGGCCTTACTTCAGCTTGATTATTGTCTGGGATATTCACAGAGGAGGCCTCCCAGGAGTTATTTGTATTTTCTTTTTGTGTAAAGTTTTTGTCTAGAGAGTCACTGTGCAAACTGTAGGTTTTCGATAGCACCTGCTTCTTCCAAGGGAAAGGAAGTCTTTTATTTATAGAGCATCAGTAACCATTTCATTCATCACTGCACAATGTACCTACACAAAGGGGAACATTCCAGTGACATGAAAGGAAGCCAGAGCTTTCAATATCAGGGTCACATGTAAACATTGAATCTACCCATGTTTCTTTTTTAGTTTAGATGCAATTACATCTAAGTCTTTTTTAAGATAAAAAAAATGAGTTAATTCAGAACAATTATACAAAAAGTCCAAAACTTACTTTTGAATTTAAAATTCTGTATTGTGTGAAATTCTGTGTCAATGTTATATATAAGCCTCCTCCTTTGCATCAATATTACTTTAATCTTTTTAAGGTATTAGAAAAGAAATTTCATTATAGAAATAGCCCATAACATTTTTTAAAGATCATGAAATTATTTTTAATATATCTACTGTTCTTTCATTTCAATGGAGGGGGGTCATGATAAGTCCTTTTCAATGTGATAACTTCTATTATCTGTACTACTTACCAGCTCTGTCACTAATTCCTTGTAGCTTCTCCTACCTATCAGTTTAGTATTCTACTGAAGCCAACTTTTCAGTTGTCTGCCAAACATTTTTGTTTTGTTTCTACAGAGCTTGAACCCATGACCACATGCATGTTAGGCAAGTGCTCTTCCCACTGAACTCTGCCCACTGCCCTGTCTTAGTCTTTTATTATAATTGCTAGTCTTTAGACTGTGCATCACAAAATATTCAGGATAAATTAAATTTTGTTTGTTTGTTTTAAAGAAACTTTTGTTTATCAGTAGTTCTCATCATTTAACCTTAATCACTTGCTCCTATGAATCATAGCTCTTTATTTCATATCAACATTAGTCTTTCATGGGACATTGCATACACATGGGGCTATATAATTCTAGTCTTTTCTTTGTAGCATCTTTAATAAAGAACTTATTTTCTAGGTATATGTTATATTGTGATACTAATGCAAAAATGCATTGGATAGCTTATACATTTTTACGATCATATATTTCTAACAATAGCCATTTTGTGGAGGGTTTTCTCTAATCTTAAACATCCTAAATTTTTAAGATGTGTTACTTTTTACACCCCTTGTTATTGTTATGTTCTATTTGAAACAAAGGGACTGAAGTTTGTAAACCTTATTGTAACATAGATATGTGTCGCGTGCCACTTCACCAGCAAGGAACACGCAACACTGGATCCTTTGCAGTTTATTCGGGCCTTTCAAATATCTTCTTGTCTTTCTTTCTATTTTTTTTTATTTATTTTTTTCTTTATTTTGTATTTATCAAAAAAAAGTAAAAAGAATTTTAAAAAATGCAGAAGAGTTAACAATAACTATACAGAGGATAATAATCATAAGCATGGCTTATCAAGGGTGGAAATGCAAATAAGATTACTACACATATATTTTCTTTGTGTTCAGCTTTCCCTCTGAATTTTTTTTTCCATCCCTGTATATCCTTATTGAAGGTCTCTTCCCCCTCCCACCCCATCTGATCATTTTTCTTCTCTACAACTCCCCATCCCCTCCCTTGGCAGGGAGCAGACAGTCCTATGGTCACACTGGCCCAACAATGCTTGGATCAGTCTTCACTCCCGGCCAAATCCAGTTTTGTCCCCCCTCCCTCAAGAGTGAGTCAGGTGTTCCTATAGATGGACTGGGGTTTGAAGGGTCAGTCCAGGGTGTTTCTGATCCCAAGCTATTCAGTGGT